>JAGKTI010038613.1:0-10693 GCA_018397915.1 Birgus latro | reverse complement strand
AACACAGTTTTTGAGGACAACAGGAGGGACTCCATCAGGACCAGATGTCTTGTTAGTATTGAGGCCAGTGATGGCAGAAAATACATCAGCTGATGAAATTTTAATGTCAGTCAAGAGGAAGTCAGAGGGGGGAAGCGTTGGAGGAACAGCACCGGAATCGTCTAAGGTGGAATTGGAGAAGAAAGTCTGAGCGAAGAGATCTGCTTTATCAGTAGAAGAAATAGCTACAGAGCCATCAGAGTAGAAAAGAGGAGGGAAGGATGATGAGGTAAAGTTGTTAGAAAGGCTTTTGGCAAGGTGCCAGAAGGAGCGAGAAGAATTCGAGTTGGAGAGTTGAGAACATTTAGCACAGATGAAATTATTTTTAGCAGAACGAAGAACAGACCTAGCACGATTCCGGGCAGAAATATATAAAAGATGTAATTCAGGGGTGGGTTGGCTCCCGTACCTCTTATAGGCCCTCTCCTTGTTGCGGACAGCATTAGAACAAGCGTGATTAAACCAAGGCTTTCTTGCAATAGTCAGAGGATATGAGAAAGGAATGTATGCTTCCATGCCCGTGAGAATAACCTCCGTAATGCGCAAGACACACTCAGATGGCTCCCGGCCATGGAAGCAATAATCATTCCAAGGAAAATCAAAGAAGTACTGCCTGAGGGCCTCCCAATCTGCAGCTCCAAAGTGCTACAGGCGGCGTTTCTTTGGAGGGTCCACAGGCCGTACTGGAGCGATAGGACAGGTTAAGGTAATAAGGTCATGATCGGAGGAGCCCAACGGAGAGAAAAGATTAATAGTGTAAGCAGAAGGATTAGTTGTTAGGAAAAGGTCAAGTATGTTGGAACTCTCTCCAAGGCGGTCAAGGATACGGGTAGGGCGATGTACAAGCTGCTCTAGGTCATTAAGAATAGAAAAGATGTAGGCTTGTTCACCAGGTGGATCAATGAAAGGAGAGGAGAGCCAAAGGTGGTGGTGAACATTGAAATCTCCTAGAATGGAGATTTCAGAGAAAGGAGAAATGGATAGAATGTGTTCCATCGTAGAATTAAGATAGTCAAAGAATTTTTGATAGTCAGTAGAATTACGAGATAAGTAAACAGCACAGATATATTTAGTCAGAGAATGACAGGAAAGCCGAAGCCAGAGAGTAGAGAATTCAGAAGAATCAAGTTCAGGAACACGAGAGCAAGATAGATCGTTGCGTACATATACACAACAGCCACCTTTGGCTTTGAAATGAGAATAGAGAAAGTAGGAGGATACAGAAAAGGGTTTGCTGTCAGTTGCCTCAGACAGCTGAGTCTCAGAGAGAAAGAGAAGGTGAGGTTTTGAGGAGAAGAGGTGGTATTCAACAGAGCAAAAGTTAGAGGAAAGGCTGCGAATGTTACGGAAATGAAGAAGGAGTGAGTCAGACATTGGTTTCAGGCAGCTCTTTGAGTCATCACCGGGAGAGGGGTAGATGGCGAAGGCATTTATGGTCCCCCCCTCTGTGGACTCCGAGGCATGATTTTTGTGCGCCATTTTCATAATTTTGAAAAGGAAGTGTAGTGTGTAGTGTGCATGTAGTTTGGTGTTGACAGTTAGAGAAACTTGTATCGGAGAGCATGCTGGACTACTCTCTGTGTTACTGAGACACTGAAAAAGTTCAGCAAAGGGGGATGGTCAGGAACAAGTCCTGAAGGCTGATGAAACGGGAGCTCCAGCTCTCCCTGTCATCAGCCTTCCATCCACCTTGGGAATACTGCCCTGCTCGACTGGTGCTACAGCCTACTCCTCCTAACTGTCTCTCTCTCTCTGTATTTCCGACTGCCTATGATCTCCAGTCTTTCAAAATCAATGTCCAGCATTCTAGAAATGAACAGTTCTTAATCTAGCTCACTTTTTTTTTTCCCAGGAGGGAACATCTTCTAGGCTCCTGGCCATTGGTTCCATCTTCCTTGCATAAAGAGAAAAAAGGAATCTAACACATAACTAAACATATGAACGTTACAAGCCATCAAAGCTCACTCTAATCATTAAAACATCAAAAAGGGATCATTAAAATAAAATATACTAAATCTTATGAAGCAGTCCAGCTGCCTCCAAAAAGTTGAGGGTTCTTCCTCCACTACAACCGGCCACCTCCCCCTGAACCAACGAAGAAGATATTAGCCAACACCCTCCTGGTGACCAGAGAGGTACTAACGACGTAAATCCCCACGACTGGGGCGCTCCATCAGCGAGTGCCGAACAGTCAGGGGACCAAGAAATCCTCACAGAAACGAGGGGGATCGAGCTCCACTAAAAATCCATGAGAGAACAGAGTGTGGCCAATTCACAACGAGCATTAAGCAGTTTCCCACAGGCAAGACAAGCATCGGTAAGTGAAGGAGCCCACCTCGCCACAAATAGCAAGCAACTTGTTAGTGTCCACCACATCCTAGTTGTCTTGCCAAAAACGGCAACCCTGTTCAACTGAAAAAGGGTAAAAATCAAATGCAGGCAGCCGATGCAGAGGAGAACAGGATCCAGCAATAGCAGTAAGATGAGCCAATCCTCCCTAAGCCAGTAGATCAGTCCGCTCATTCCCAAACACCCCCACATGGGCAGGAGTCACTATAAACCACAAAAACCGAATTGGGATTAGTAATAATTCTTTTAAGAGCAAATGAAATTGCATATGGTTCTGCAATATATTAAAGCAACACCAGGAAGGCTACCACTCTGACTGTAGGAAGGGAAGATGACACCAAAGCCTACTTCAGGATCAGTCTTCAGTCCATCACTACTGTAGAGACAGGGACAGAGTTCCCACGAGTTGAGGCAGGTTCTAAAGAGAGAGAGGGACACCTGAGAGGGAAGTGAGCTCTTTCTACCAACAGTGTCACACTAGAGAGTAAACAAAAACCCACCCTCGGGATCTAATGCAGTAAAACTGCCAGCTTAGGATCAGAGAAGGCTGACATAACAGATCAAACCCTGTAACCAAAGGGCTTTGGGAAACTAGGACGAGTGTTATAATCAGAGATGAACAGTGGGAGATCATGGTACAAGGCACTGAGACTGGAAGATGGTGAAGATGATACCAACACCTCGTCATAAACGACTGTCGATGTAAATCGATAGGAAGGCATCAGAATCCACCAACAATTTCGAAATTGGGGATGGTCTGAAAGCCTCAGTAGCCAGACACACAGTACACAATTGGGAGTAGACTGCAGCACCAGTCGTGCAGGGCGGTACTCCCAAGGTGGATGGAAAGCTGATAACGGAGAATGGGAGTTCACATTTCATCAACCTTCAGGACTAGTTCCTCATCATTCCCCATTGCTGAACTTTTTCAGTGTTTCAGTAACACAGAGAGTGGGCCAGCATACTCTCCTAAACAAGTGTCTCTAACCGTTACCACCAATCTACATGCATGTTACACATTACACTTCCTATTCAAAATTCAACCAAAATGGTGTCTCACAATCAAGCCTCAGAGACCCCCGGGGAGGGGGGGAGGTGGACCTTAAATGCTCCCACCATACACCCAATTCCCAGCGACAACCCAGCAAGGTGCCTGGAACCACTGTCTAACTCACTTCTTTTTCATTACTCATCATTTGCAGCTTTTCCTCTAACTTTCTCTCTGTTGAGAAACACATCTTCTCTAAACCTCACCTTCACTTTCTAACTAAGACTCAGCTGTCTAATGCAACTGGTAGCAAACCATTCTCTGTATCCTCCTACTTTCTCTATACTCATTTCAAAGCCAAAGGTGGCAGTTGTGTATATGTACACAACAACTTATCTTGCTCTCGTGTTCCTGAACTTGATTCTTCTGAATTCTCGACATTCTGGCTTCCACTTTCCTGTCATTCTCTGCCTAAATATATCTCTGCTGTTTACTTATCCCCTTATTCTACTGACTATGAAAAATAATTCGACTGTCTTACTTCTACTATGGAACTTCTATTTGTTTCTCCTTTCTCTGAAATCTCCATTTTATGAGATTTCAACGTTCACCACCACCTTTGGCTCTCCCCTCCTTTCACTAATCCACCTGATGGATCTTCTCTATCCTTAATGACCCAGTGCAACTTGTGCAGCACTCTACCCGTATCCCTGACTGCCTCTTAGTGAGTTCCAACATACCTTACTTATTCCTTACGAGTAATCCTTTTGCTTACACTGTTAATCTTTCCTCTACATTGGGCTCCTCAGACCACAGACTTATCACCTTAATCTTACGGCCTGTGGACCCTCCAAGGAAACGTCGGTTCTTGCACTTTGGAGCTGCTGATTGGGAGACCCTCAGGCTGTATTGTTTTATTTTCCCCTGAAATGATTATTGTTTCCAGGGCAGAGAGCCCTCTGGGTGTGCCATGCACATTATGGAAGTTGTTCTCTCGGGCATGGAAGCATACATTCTTTTCTCATATCCTTTGTCTAATTCACAGAAACTTTGGTTTTATCACGTCTGTTCTAATGTTGTCCACAACAAGAAGACCTACAAAGGGTACCGGAGCCAAACCACACTTTTTTATGATTCTGTCCGGAGTTGGCCTAAGTCTGTTCTTTGCCGAGCTAAAAATAATTTCATCCCTACTAAATGCTCTGAACTCTCCAACTTGACTTCTTTTCGCTTCTTTTGGCACCTTGTCAAAAACCTTTCTAACAACTTTACCGCATCATCCTTCCTTACTCTTTTCCACTGTATGGCTCTGTAACTATTTCTTCCACTGAAAAAGCAGATCTCTTCACTCACACTTTCTTTAATTCCACCTTAGACGATTCCTTTTGACTGACATTAAAATGTCTTCAACTGATGTATTTTCTGCCATCACTGGCCTCAGTACTAAGATGGCATATGGGCCTGATAGGGTCCTTCCTGTTGTGCTCATGAACTGTGCTTCTGTGCTTACACCCTGTCTAGGTAAACTCTTTCGTCTTTGTTTATCAACTTATACCCTTCCTTCTTGCTGGAAATCTGCTCTCATTCAGCCTGTCCCAAAGAAGGGTGACCATTCTCAACCCTCTAACTATAGCCCAATTGCTTTAACATCCTGTATCTCAAAAGTCTTCGAATATGTTCATAACCAAAAAATTTTAAAGCATCTTTTCTTTCTGAACCTTCGTCGGTATGGATTCTGTCATGGACGTTTCATTGGCAATCTTCCAACCTACCTTTCAGGCTTCTGGTCATCTTTCTTTTGGGACACTGACGAAAATTTTGCCATTGCAATTGACATCTCAAAGACTTTCGATCGAGTCCGGCATAAATCTCTAATTTCCAAACTGCTCTCTTACGGTTTATATCCTTCTATCTGTGTCCTCATCTCTATCTCCCTTTCTGGTCGTTCTATAGCTGCTGTTGTAGATGGCCATTTTTCTTCTCCTAGATCTATCAGCAGTGGGGTTCCTCAGGGCTCTGTCCTATGACCAACTTTCTTCCCTTTATAAATCAATGACCGTCTAAGCTGTACATCTAATCCTATCCACTCACACGCTGATGATTCCACTCATCACCTTTCCATTTGCTTCACTCAGCATGCATCTCAGCAGTTTCTTGAATAAACAAGGGATGAGGCTATGGCACACCTATTGTCTGACTCGGCTCGCATCTCTGACTGGGGTAAAAGTAATCTTGTTTTTAATGCGTCAGAACCTCATTCTTACAGCTATCAACCTTTAAAAAATTTCCACGAGAGCACCCTCTAATGTTTAATAATATCCAGCTCAATTCTGCATCATCTTTAATCATATTTGGGGTTTCATTCTCTGTGGATTTATCTTGGAAAGATCATATTACATCTCTTGTAAAGTCTGCTTCCTAGAGATTTGGTGTGCTTCGCAGAACCCGTACCTTCTTTACCCTCGCTCAGTTGTTGACTTTATACACGAGTGTCATTCGCCCTGTGTAGGGTATAACATGCATGTGTTGGGAGGCTCCCCACGTACAGCTCTTCTCAACAAGGTGGAGTCAAAGGCACTTCATTTCATTAACTCTCTTTCTCTTACTGGCTCCCTTCAACCTCTGTCTCTTCACTGCACTGTTGCATCTTTATCTCTTTTCTATCGCTGTTTCAATGATCACTAGCCCTCTGAACTGTCTGCTTCCACCCCTCCAACACTACAACGGGCACGTAGTGTCCATTAAGCAATAAACTCTCATCCCTTTTCTGCCCAACTCTCCAATACATAAGTTAACCGTTACTCCCAGTCCTTTACTTATGCTATAGGACAGCTCTGGAACTGTCTCCCTCTGTCTGTATTTCCTACTTCCTATGATCTCCAGTCTTTTAAATGCAGTGTGTCCAGGGATCTCGAAATGAACAGATAATTAATTTGGCTCTCTTTTGAACAGGTTTTGCTTTTTCTTGGAAGGAACGTTTTGCGGGCTCCGGCCTTTGATTCGTTCTTCCTTCCATAAAAAAAAAAAAAAGCATGATGCACTGAATCTGACATCTGGATACGGGCTTCTGCAGCAGAGGAGGAGACCTCACTTCCCTATGTGCAGAAGGAAAAAAGTCTGATGGCAGCACCCCAAAGGTATGAGCCAAAACCCTCAGAAGACTCTATGTTTTGTTACAAGCCGCCTTAAAATACCAAATATGAAGAACCCAATTCAGTCGTATCTCAAATATTACAAGAACCAGGAACAGTCTCTTCCATACAGGAACTACTGCGACCATAGAGACACATTCAGGGTTTAGGTGACCCCCACGAAGACGACAAAAAAGGAGTAGCGACTGTCTTTGAGGAAGGAAAACGGAAACCATGAGACAGCCCACTGGGAAAGTCTGTTAGGAGCCAGCTGCATCTTCCTTTCAGCCAAAGACATTCGATATGGAGCGACAGAAATTGAAAGGCACCCACATATAGTGAGCCACATACATCATCTGGAAATACATTGATTACACAGCTGATGGCCACAGCTAGGACAGGAACACTAAGAACAGTTTCCTGGGGTGCCCCATCGTGAAGTGCATGGGCAATAGAAAGCGCCTCCCCCCCCCCACACACACTTAGATCCTTTAGAAATGGTTAGATTGCAACTGCTGAATAAAAATATGCAAGGTCCCACGAAGACCAAACTTATGAAGATAAAATAATATGCCACAAAGCCAGCCAGTACCGTGTGCCTCCTCTGAATCGAAGGAGGCCGTGGCCTGGTGCTGGTTACTGGAGAAACCCTCACAGACAGAAGAATCCGAGGGAAGTAGGGCATCAAAAGTAGATCACATTTTATGAAAACAATACTGGACACGGGATAATGAGTCACCTCTCTCCAAAAACCACACAAACCAACCATTGACCATCTTTTCTAAGACCTTGCACATAGAAGAAGTCAAAGAAATGGGAAGATAATTCGTCGCCTGTAGGTGATCCTTACCTGGCTTGGGGATGGAGATAACTACAGCAACACCCCAGCAACCTGGAAACTCACCAGTACACCAGATCTTTATTAAACAATGACTGCAAAAATGAAAGAAACTCATCAAATAGGTGACGTAAAATAGCTTCAGGATTGTCATCATAACCAGGAAAGGAATCATGGTACTGCAACAAAACTGAAGTTCAGAAACAGGAAAGGGGATAGTATAAGAATCTCCAACAGAAGAAGCTAAAGTGAGACCTTGGAGGTTCTAAGCACTGAGAGAAGCATGCCGAGAACGAATCTGTATCCTTCTGTTACGCTGGCTAAATGATCAACAAGCAATTCGGCAACAACAAAAGAATCAGCCACCGTCTCATCTACTGCAAATAGAGCAGGTACTTAGGGGATGGTAAATTTTCCTCACACCTTTCCAGGATGAACGTCTGGCCCAATTTAAAAACCAGCACACATGAGCTTGCACCCTCCAATACACCACCACATACTAAGGATCCCCATGATGGCAATGAAGCTGGGAGAGGACAACTTGTTTTGGCTTTTGATGCAAAACTGCACTCAGTTCTCCACCATTCAACTGGATGTTTAGAAAAATGACGTTTCATTCTTGGAATAGACAAGAAGGCTGATGAGTGCAACATTTCAGTGAAATGAGACACAGCCTCCTTAGTACAGCCAATATAATTCACAGAATGGTCAATGGAACTTAACTACATGAAAAGTTGTCTGCCTGCCCTATCCAGAATCCATTGAGGAAGACGAGATTGAGGTCCACCCTCAGCAGCATTCAAAAGTAATGTGAAATGGTCGCTGCTATACAGGTCTGGCAACACACCCCAGTTAAAATTTTAAAAAAAGATTCAGCTAAGCTCAGGGACAAATCAGTAGCAGTAAAAGTTCCAGTCTAGGTATGGAAATATGAAATCTCATTGGAATTCAAAACACCCAACACCTCATCCTCTGCTACGCTAGTCAGCAGAGCATCCTGAGGAATGGCCTCACTGTCATCCCACAATGAGTGATGATCATTTCAACCACCTAGTAAATGAAAAGGGGAAGGAAGGTTATGAAGGTGTTCTAGATCCACCTTTTCGACAGTTGCACCAGGGGGAAGATTAAGACTGTAAACTGTATATCAGTGATGGAGAAAAATCTCGACAGGAACAGCTTGCAGGTGAGTGAAAAGATCCAAACCAGTGAATGAAATTTTACTATGAAGGAAGATAGCGGCACCTCCATGACGGCATTGGCCTTGGCCTGGAACAGGGTCAGAATAAAAGGCATGGTAACAAGAAGGATCTGAAGGAACATCACCAACCATGGTCTCCTGGATGCACATACATTCAAGAGAAAATTGTGCAACAAGATAACGTAATTCCTCTCAGCTGGCACGTCATCTCCGACAGTTTCAATGCATGATAGAACCCTAGTACAGGGAGGATCAGGATACGCTTTGGAACTGCAAGTGCACAGCCTCTGACAAATAAGCAGGCTTGGACTGATCATGGGGAGGCCCTCAGAAAGAGACCACAAAGCACCAGGAACCCACACATGAACCCGACCTTCCGAAGAAATCTATGAGGACGAGGAAGAAGAAAGTTTTACAGCACTCGTCCTCTGAGTGGGGAGAAGAGGTTCCTTGGATGGTGGCTGTGTGACGTAGGGCGGCAAGAGTCACAACCAGAATCCTCAAAAGTCGCAGCAGATTTCACAGAATCAGAACCCTTTGAGGATATCTGATGCAGCAGAACTGAAGCACCAACGATCCATGCAACATAATCCCCTGGTGGGGGCTAAGCCACTGGCAAAAAAACTTCAGCCTGCTCCTGGCTAGACTCCAGAGATGCCAGGACAGAAGTGACATGCAGAGACCTCCACACAAGGTTCCACAACTGCGACTTTAGTTGGATGGTTTTCAGGCCAGAGGACTCTGAAGAACCACGATGATGTCTGTCAGGTACAGATGGAACTTAGGAGAACCTGGACAAAACAGGACACAGAGACACGTCTGTGTGGACATCTGCCACCACCATGGCAGTGGGCAAACTCTCAGTCACCGAAGTGAGGGGAGAAACAGTCGGAGAAGAGAGTGAGAGAACACCAGTTTCACAAGCAGTACTAATCTTGGGGACAGGATCCTACAAATCACAGGATGGAGACGTGGGCAATGGGCAGCTTCCTGAACAGAGGACAGCACACTGGTGTACCAGAAAGGAGTGAAGCATAAGTAACCCCAGGCTGGAAGAAGCAAGTCCTTCTTATCTGCTTCAGGAAATGAAACCTCATGCATTCCAATAGAACAAGTCCACTTCTCCTGTCGGTAGCGAGAATAGTGTCGACAAGATACAGCACAAGGGCCCCCACAGTGAAGCATTTAAGGGGTCCTGAGCAGTCACTGATATTACTTGGTCTGCCACAGGAGACAGACACTAGGAAGGCCAGCCTGTGCATGGTGGAAAAAGCAACTAACATGTTCATACCCTTGACAGTGGAAACACCACTTCGAGGTCAACACGTACGGCTTCAGGGAAGTGATAATCAAGCAAGTTTCACAGAAACAGGCAACCTTAACCTATTAAACTGCAGGAACAAGGTCAGAGTTGAGGTTAGAATACCAACTATTTTCTTCTACAGGCACTCAACAGTCACCATTCCAGAAGACCGCAGTTTCTGCAACAACCATGCCTCTGAGCCTCTGAGTATTGGAGGAGGTCATGGCAAAAAATGACACCCTTACACCGGTTAAATGTAGCATGATGAACACGAGAAATATCGTTACCAGAAACAGAGGCCAGAGCCTACACATGGCAGCTCTCCTCTGGGAAGGATGCTTCCATACCCCTGGGAGGAGATTTTAGGCTCACAGCCAGAAGCAGAAATAAAGCCTCAGTGCAGATAAAAAATATCCAGATCTAGCATTGACCCACCCACAAAGGGTTTCAGCACGAGATATTTCAAGCATGACTCAGGCGCTGATTCATCTGAGTCTGACTTCAGAGCTGCACCAACCTGATGTGAACATCTTCTACTCCCAGTTGGACTCTAAGAGAAAAAAATGGACAGTCCCAGGGCCTGAAAAGGCTCCAGAGTGGCAGGAAGGGACCGTTAGTCTGAAATGCCGGAGATAGATACAGAGTCGTCCACACATTTATTATTTAGCATTGTCATATACAAAGAACTTCTCTCACCCTCCACCTACCATGGGGCCCAACAAGGGGTGGACTTATGCCAGGGGTAACACCCAAGCCGACCCCAGAGGCAGTGAAGGAGTATGAGCAGGTAAACACCGGGGGATCCAGAAAAGGGTGACTCCAGGACAATAGGAATAACCAAGCC
>JAGKTI010038612.1:0-10694 GCA_018397915.1 Birgus latro | reverse complement strand
CTGCTCCCAAACAGTGAGCAATTCCATCACATTGTCTCCTGAGTGAAACATTATGCTACTAGTGCACCTGCTTTTATCATCTCAACTTATTGTCTTCGTTTAAGAAGACTCCAGGTTTGCCTTTGCTACTTGTAAACTATTAGCTAGTCTTCTTTTAAAGTCTGAGGCATAGGATAACAGATTAACGTGACCATCATCGTTGACCCATTAATCCTTAAGCAACTTTAAAGGACCACTCACCTCAGAAGTAGAGTAGCTTAAGGACTCATTTGGCATATCTCTGGTTGCAAACAACAGGAAGGGAAGACCTTGGTCTCAATCCTTTTAATGAACTAAACAATATTTTTTTAAACATTTATTTGGGGTTGAGGTATCTCCTCAGTGCTCCGTGACTCTGAGAGTGATAGGCTGAGGAGGTGATCTTGGGGATCTTTATTCCATGAGGGTTAATTTGAATAATTCTGACATAGAATTGCTGCCCAGATCTGAGTGTACCTATTTGGGAAGACCTAACCTAGTGGAAACAATCAACCATCTTTTTTCCATTGCTTTAGCTAATTTGTTTTTTCAAATCTATGCCTTAAGGACTCGTAGTGGTGATGTCCAATAAAGTGAAAAAATACAAGTGACTGATAAGATCTTAACCATCTCCTTTACCCCTGCTTCAACTGAACTGTTTCTCAGTGGCTATGAGAAGACACTGGCAGCCTGATGAAGCCTCCGGCAGAGGGCCAACAATATCAACAAGGACTCTGGCAAATGGGGCACCAAAGTGAGAGAGAGAAACCAACAGCACCACAAAAATAGGACTATTACTCTTACGTGCCAAATGGCAGGTGTGATATGACCTGCAGTAACAGGAAATGTCTCAGCAAATTCCAAACCAGTAGAAATATTGCCAGATGCAAGATAGTTTTGGTCACTGCTACCTATAAGGACCATGCCAAATACAGCCATGAGCAATTGCCATAATCTCTTGCCTCCATACCTTTGGAACAACCAATTAATGTACATTCTATCATTGTTTAACTCACCATCATAAGCAACTTAAGAGGGTCTCCACAGGCGCATCAACACACGATTCACTCTCAGATAGTTAGACTCAGATAACTGAGCCGTGCATTCTTCCTCACTCACTGCCAAGTCAGTCCTAGCTGCAGTCTCTCTGCATGTGAGAAGCCCATAATCTTTGAGTCAGTTAAACAGGCAAAGAAAGTATCAGCAAGAGAAATATTATCTGGAACCTCATTAGTGCCCCTCAGTGACTGTGGGTTCAGAAATGTGCATGCACCCCAGGCTGGCCCCTGGACCAAGTTTCCATAGTTCTAGAAAACCGATTTATTTTTCTCACAGATGTAAAAAGAATCGTCTGGCGCACCTGGCAATGTGTTTTTATAGCTTCTGAAATCCATCCTGTGATTTGCCATAATTCGCGGAAGAATTCATTAAATTACAGTGCACATGCCATGAACATGTAAACACAAGGGTGAAAATATTCGAGATGAAGTGGCCGACTGAGTGCTTGAGATGGTAGAGTAGGATCGTATAAACATACCAGTGACCTTCGTTCCCTTCACATAAGTGTTCACAGTTTTTTATAGCTCTCACTAATTCGATGTCACCGGCACTGGTACGGTAAAGCGTTGTTCAACACCAGCAGCAATTGAAGGGTTAACATTATCATGATGGGATTTTGCCATCACTGCTCTAGTTACTGCACAGAAGGGAACAATGGACAGCATTCTACCTCCAGTTCTTTTGTCCTATCATCTATGGGATATTGTGACACAAATGGGGAGGCGGTAGCTCGATCAGTAGAGAGGTGGCTTGCAGTCCCGACGGACCCATGTTCGAATCCTCGCTTGGGTAGGCAACAGTTTAAGGATTCGAATTTCATTAAATCAGGCTTCACTGATCTACCAGAAGATCCGCCGACATGTCGTAAAAATACTCCCGCTGATACCAATACACCAGTCCTGTATGAGACAGCCCTAGCATGTATTCAATATGGACGGTGGGTGTTAGCGCCGAAGTGGTGACATGTAGAGGTGTTGGTACGTAGGAGGGCTGCTGGGCCTTGATAGCGGGCTGTGAAGCCTATACCCAGAGTCGGACACATAAAAAAAAAAAAATAGGGAACTGCATTCACTTGTCGTTCTCCCAAGTCATTACCCAAAAGGAAAGTGACCCCTTTCACAGGTAACTGGGTCATCGCATCCAGGCATACTGAATCTGTAACTAATTCTGACTGGAACTTCACTTCATCCAGGGGGAGAGAAACATAATCAGCTTTTCCCTACAATATGATACAATCATCAGGTTCAACTACAACTATAATCCCCTTCAACATAAGAGACTGTGAAGCTCCTGTCCCTTATAGTATAGTGACCTCCTATGTATTTTCGCCATCAAACAGAAAGGAAGCTAGCAAACACGCTGTCTCCTGGGGTTTCACTTTATTTACTGCTTGGAGGAGAATTCTCTAGTGAAATCTTATTACCACCTTCATTATTTTTCCTGATGGCTGTACTATTCCAGTTTTCCCAGTGTCCAGCGATAGCTCGACTGGAATCTGACTGTCAACAAATGATCGCTCCACTATGGCCTTAAACTCACTAGATACCTGCTGAGGATGTGTCTGACTGCCATTTATCCTATCTACTGGTGATTGCTCATTATCAGTATTACCAATCCCTCAAGTAGTTATCAGACCAATAGATTTTGCTGTGTGACTTTCTCTCATCTTCTTCCAGCAGTCTTCCAGTGTATGACCTTTCTTATTGCAGAACTGACAATAACTTGGAACTCCTTACTGGCCCTTTAGTAACAGTGTCCCCTCTCTCTTTGGTGTAACAAACATGCTCTGGGGTTACAGTTTTCCCAGTGGTGTCATCTAATTTCAGCTGGACTGGTTTGCAACAAGAAAGATTCACAGAGTCTATTTAATCCTTCTATGTCCATTAAATGAAAGAGTTTTAGAATAATAGGTGTGGATAAGACTATAATTATCTGCCATAACAGCTGCCACAACCAGGTTATGCACCCATTTCTTAACTAGGTGAGAGACAACATCATTGGGAATATTCCTAGTGAAGTTCTCCGAAAACATAATTCTCTCAACTTAGTAAAATCCCTTTTAATCCTTGTTAAATACTATAGCATATTACATGGATCTGATCTGTTTGTTTGCAGTGTTCTAAAATTAAGCCTGTAGACTTCTGGAACAAGTTCATGAGCTTTAAGAATTGCATCCTTTACCATCTCATAATCAGGACAATGGTCAACTAATAAAGCAATATACTCCTCATTTGCCTTACCCTTAAGTACACTCTGCAATAATAGTGACCAAGAGCTTCTAGGCCACGAAAGATGATCTGCCACTTACTTGATAATTTGGAATTATTTGGTGATATCTTGCTCACTTAAGGGAGGGACAAGCTTTACATTCTTGGTAACATTAAGAGATTGTCTAGCAGAGGCGCCCTGAAGGCTAGTTGAAAAGTCAAGCTTGGAGATATCTCATTTGCAACAGAACTGAAACTAGTATTCAAGGTATTAACCTTGAGCAATAACAACATGAGTTGGTGGCTCTCGCTCCAAAATCTTGGGGTTCTGATCATCGTCATCACTGTGAACAGATGGTTCTTCTTCTCTAGTTCAAGACAAGTTAGGATAGGATCAACTTCAACATCTTTGCTCATCCTAAACATTGTTTTCTGAGCAGGGTTTAAAATAAGTGTGCAGTGATCACAAATTGTGCAGTCATCAATCTGACGTGTGCAGTGTTCAAGCTGATTTGGTGTAGTGATGAAGCTGATTACGTGCAATACAGCCTACTCAGAATGTCTATTTGTTTTGCAAATAATTACGAAGATATACTCCTCCTCCCTCTCCCCCACCCCTAATCCTCATTCACATACATTCTTGTCGTTCGTTAATCTCTCGCTCTCCAGCCTCTCAACATGACCAAATCACCTCGATGTCTTTCTCCTAACGCTTTGCATCACAACCATATCCACACTACACGCTCTTTCACTTCCTCATTTTTCAGTCTGTCTCTCCATGTAATTGTACATGCTTCTCTCAAAAAACTCATTTCTACTGCCCCCACTCGGGGGCTTCGCTTTCGTCCGTTAGAGTTGGTATCACAGTACTATCATGCAATGTCTTTTTGCTTCCATGCTCACTTCTCTATTCTTTATCACTCTTTTCAAAGACTCAGCAATCTTCCTTCCCTGTTGTGCCCTTTCAAGCACTCCATCCTCTAAACTTCCATCCATATGCATCACGCTACCCAAGTACTGAACTTAAATGCACTCACATTTTCCATTTCATCACCATCCAACCTTACTTTGCATTCAGTGTCCCCATATCTCTCGAAACGCCAACTTTACTCTTCCCAATATTTTCACCTATAGATTTCATTTCTTACACACTCTCCCAAACTCATTCACTAAGCCTTGCAGTTCCCCTTCGTCCTCATTAAAAGAGACAGTGCCATCTGCAAAATAATAGAACAGGAAATTTCCAAATGCTGCCCTCTCTCATTAGGGTCTCTACCACACCCATTGCCCTACCTTGTGTCGCGCCCTCCCTTAATATAACAATGATATTTATCTCGGGAATATTATCCTCCCGTATGTATTACTTTGGTAGCGTGAAACATTAGACACTGGCAATGCGCGACTTCGATGTGCACTATTCACATATACTCAGAACTGCGAACTGGAAGAAATGAAAAATGATATGACTTTTCTAGGCTTTAATTATCAAAAGATATTTACAAAATATTTACACACATAAAAATCATGAGGTATTTTCCCACCTCATTTCACTTCACATAAAGTTCCGTGCTAGAAACCGCACTTAATCATCTACACTCAGTTCACTTTATTACTAACACTATATTAATTAATTAAAGCTCTCATAAAAGTTCCGTACTTTAAAGTCAACCTTATATATTTAATCCTTTAAATACTCACTAGTTCTGTTATAAGTAGAGCACTCTCTTTTATTCACTTATTTATATTAGGTCACACTGTTACATTAGTACAAGAAACACATTTAAACATTTAAAATCTTCTCTCCTTCCGTTTCTTTCTAAGTAGCTAGGAGTCTCTCTACAAATCCCGACGACAGACAAATAATAGCACTGTTCACAAGTTGTACCCGCGATTACATAAGCCAGTACTTCTACTCACTGTCAACAGAAGTGCTCTCATGTCGCCCCTGGAACTCTACTTCCCTTCGGCTTCAGTTACGTCCTCGTGACGTTTCGCTGCCCCGAGGCTGCGTCCAGGCTGCGTCTCCTCGCCACGAAGTTTCTTTCAGCTCTGAATATCAAACTGTGCTCCCTAACCTATCCTGGCCTCAAGGGTTGCCGATGTTCACCAGCAGGTCACATGGTTGCAAGGTGGGTGATGGCCTCACCCACTCATCCACCGCCCTCATCCACACGTCATCCGCGCATCATCCACCGTAGAGGCTCGAGCAACTGCAGAAGTCAGCATGCTTCCCATGGTAGTAAAATGCAAAGTCAGCATGCGTTCCCACCCTCTGCACAACCTCCAACCAACACCACTCCTCTGACTCTCTTTCTCTCTCCTACTTTCTCTTCAGTTCACTTACTTTCTCTCTCATCCTTCCTTCCTTACTCCACCTCCCTATACCTATTGTCCACAGCTATATGTGGAGCTGACATCAAACTCCCTGCTCTCTCTCTTCCGTCCGTGTATCACCCTAAACTCACGTCCAGCAGGTGTACTCGTATCCACACCTGTTACAGCTGTGTGTCTGCTTACATCTGCCTGAGGAGAGCCTTGTCGGCTTCCCGACACTTGTATCTCTTTTATAATATCATTCATAAACAGATTGAACAACAATGGAGGCATGACACATCCTTGCTTCAATCCAACATTCAGAAAAAAAATTACTCAGTTCACCATCCACACTTGCGGCAGCCTTAGCGCCCTCATGCATACTCTTCACGGCATTCATCAGCTTCCCATTTCCTCCATATATTCCATTTATTGGGCAGATGACTATGTATGAGCACTTACATGGGCATCCAAAATGGCACCCTGGAGCCGCCCGGTGTGTGTATGCCGTGACGCCAAGTACACTCAGCCAATCAGCGAGGTTCAGCCTACGCTGCAGACCATGACGTCACAGCGTTCTCTGCTTCAGGATTTGCTCAGAGTGCCTCAGCCATCAGTCTTCTCCCAGATTTCGCAAAATGTGAATGTTTGCCCCTAGTTGTTCCGATGTCAACGAGCCTTCCTCTTTTCATAATGTCAGTAAGTTGATGAACTATCTAAATGAAACAGTTGAATAGTTGTGCTAAACTGATGTAGGTGAAATTTACGTGCAAGTTGTGGAAAGTAGTGTAATTGATGTGCAAAAATAGCGATGCTAAAATATACACATACGCCCGTCTTGTAGGCGACCAGTGTTAGAGCAGAAGACCCCATATATGGAAATATGGCCAAATGCCATAAAACTAGTGTTATTGAAGAAGGCCCTATATACAGACATGTGCCCAGTCACGGTATAAACATTATTTGTGGTAGTTGTCTATGTGTAACTCATTGTAACTGATAAATGGTACCCAGTGATGAATGGCTTGTGGCCACTCACACTTATAACATTTTCATGTGATCCGGTGAAATCAGTGGCCCATTTATTTGATTTTTTATTTGTGAAATAGGGACATTTGTGTAATTTTGGTCAGTTTTCACACATTACAACAGCTATTCTCATTTTTGCAGCTGCCTATGGGGATGTTTTACCGCCGGAAGGAGTATTGTTGTGATGCCCTTGTGCCAGCCAGCCCCAAACGTCAGTGAGGACGAAGGCCTGGACGACAACGACGATAGCTGATCCTGACTTCCTGCCAGTCCCCCACCACGACCCAGAGACTCCAGGCCCAAGTGATGTACGCCCTACTGCCAAGAGGAAGTGTGTCAGGCCTCCACTTCAGGTGGTGGACGCACTATCGTCTGAGGATGAGGACGAGGACAAGGAAGAAGAGGAGGGAGTCAGCAGTCCACGAGGGTCCAAGGGGAATTGGCCAAGAGCCAAGATGGCACCTACAAGACCTACAACCAGGAAGAAAGTGGACATCACTTATCCAGCCCTGCCCACCTTTGAACACCCTGCTCCTCTTTATATGAAGACTCCACAACACTACTTCTTCACCTTCTTCAGCACCCAGATGATCAAGAACATCAAATACCAGATGAGCCTGTATGCCACCCAAAAGGATGTAAACACCACCTTTTCCACCACTGATGATGAAGTTGTGGATTTTTTGGCTCTGCTTCTGTACATGGGTGTCACTGGAGCTACATCACCGGACGACTACTGGTCTATTAGACTCAGGGTCCCTCAAGTGGCTGAAGTGTTGTCATCGAAGAGATTTCGACTTCTGAGGAGGTCATTGCATTTCAGTGACAACTCACAATACTCTGGCACCATCGATCGCTTCTTCAAGATCTGGCCCCTCTTCAACGTCATCAACACAGCCTTCCGTTGTGTGCCACAAACCCCCAAGCATTCCAAAAGGAAGACTGTAGGGCGACAAGAGGAAGACTGCTGGGAACCTGAGGCAAAACATCAAGAACAAGCCAGACAAGTGGGGATTCATGCTCTTCTCCAGAGCCTCTGAGGATGGGTATGTCCATGATATGGTGCTTTACCAAGGCAAAACGACCCTGCAGAGCCACGGTGTCCCCTTGACCCCAGAACAAGAAGCCCTCAGAATCACCAACCAGATAGTTTCTGTCCTGGCCAACACAATGACCACGTCCTCAACCACCGCCATCTTTGTGGACAATTTCTTTACCAGCTTGGAGCTTGTGAGGTATCTGCAGGGGAAGGACTGCAGGTACACAGGAACTGCGAGGGATAAAGGATTGACAAGCCTCCTCTGAAGTTAGTGAAGGAAATGGAGAAAAAGAGTGTCCCTCGTGGTGCCTACAACTACGCCACAAGTGACGACAGTATCCTTGCCCTCCGGTGGAAGGACAATAAGATTATTATGCTGTCGACTGACCTGGGGCTGGAGCCAGTGACCACATGCGAGAGGTACTGCAACGAGACAAAGAAAAAGGGGGATTTTCCCTGCCCAATGCAGTGAAGAGCTACAATGCCAGCATGGGCAGACAAGAGTGACATGATGGTCCACCTGTACAAAACCTCTATGAAGTCAGAAAGAAGGTACATGAGTCTGTTTGCCAACATTGTTAACCTCTGCTTCACCAATGCTTGGGTGCTGTACTGCCGGGATGCCGGGACTTCAAGGCACTGAATGAAAATGGGATGTTGCTGAAGGACTTCCGGGTTGAAGTGTTTTATTCAGCTTGCTGCAAGAAGCCCTTAGTACTTCGACCCCTGAGAAGCTCAGTGGGATCCCCAGGCCCCAGCAACACTGGACCTCCCACCAGCCATTTGGGGACACCGCTGCCACCAACCAGACACTTCAGTGCACTTCGACAGCATGCAGTTTCTTGTCTCCATCTATGTTCATAACAGACCTGGAAGTTCTTCAGTAAAAATGGGAACATCAAATGCTCCAACTTCCTCTGCAGGGTGTGCAAGGTGCACCTGTGCTTCAGTGGGGGAAAAAAAAATGCTTCCTGCAGTACCATGAGACTGTTACCTAAAGTGTTAATACAAGGAAAAGCCAGTTTTTGCCAGTTTTAGTGGTAAATAAAGGTTCACAAAAATAGTCATATTGATTTTTTAAGTACTGGTTTTTACAATATCGTATATTTATAATATAATAAACATTGTGCTCTTATTCTATGCCTTTATTTATCCAATATTTTAATTTTTACCATGTCATTTTTGACCGTAGACTGGCAAAGGACCATATTTGAGCACTTCATTAACTGTGATATACACTGTAAATATCATTTTTTTTTTAATCGCAGGAGTAAAAAATCTTAGAAAGGTCTGAATTAACACGGTCTGGGGTAAAAAAAAAAACGAATTTCCAATTATTTCGATCGGTGCCCAGTAAAGGTTATTTTACACATACACACACAATATCTATCTATCTATCTATCTATCTATCTATCTATCTATCTATGTGCGTGTGGTAAGGGATCACCAGTGCTTGTATATACATCTTCTTTTATATTGGCTTACGTTTCGGTACGATACTTCTAACATCATGAGAGCCTAGAAGAGAAATAAAGAACTGTACCTGTAATATTTTTCCTCACTGTATGTTAGTCATAAATAATAAATTAAGACTGCAATAATTTCTGCATAAAAGCCTTAAGGTGAGAAGTGCAAAATGAATTATTTTGTGTGAAAATAACCTACGTGAAAATAATGAATAAAAAAAAAACATTCCAAGTTAAATAATAATTAAAAGAAAATCTCTGGTGATTCTCTTCCTCTTAAGATTTCACTTTCCAAGCAACAAGTCTGTGGCTCATATATGTATAAATAAAGAGAGAGAGAGAGATAATCATGGGGTCGATGAGATTACTCAACTGACAAACAACTGGTGTAAGCAAACCACAACACCATCGACAGCAATACAAGGCGCACACGGATGAATTTGTCTCGGGCCTCACTTCCTTTTCCAAGGTTTTAACAAATTTGCCTCCAAATCAGTACTAGTTAGGCAATCTCTTCCGTAAACGTTGCACCAAAAATATTCTGTCAATGCCCATCCACTCACTGCACCATGTCAGCAACTAGTGCATATCCTCATTGATTCATGACCCCCAGTAATCAGCATTTTTTTAAAGATATTGTTATGGAGTCGAAAATGGCTGCCCCTTCTCAGACCCCTGAAGTACTTAATTTGTGATGCCCATAGCTTAAGTAATCTTGTAGGTATATTGACAAGAAATCCTATTTTTTTTTTTTTTTAAGATATTGTTATGGAGTCGAGAATGGCTGCCCCTTCTCAGACCCCTGAAGTACTTAATCTGTGATGCCCATAGCTTAAGTAATCTTGTAGGTATATTGACAAGAAATCCTATTTTTTTTTTTTTTTTTACTGAAACCTGTGGATGATTTTTGTAGGTTCAGGATCGTGGGTTGTGAAATGTGATCCCTCCGAAAATCATGGTTTCTGCAATGCCGTCTTGCTTTTCCTTCCCTTTGTCTATGGCCTTGGAGATTATTATTTTCCATTTAAATCAGGAAAACGGTGGATGTTTCTTCGGTGGGGACTGTGTCTCCTCCCTTGAACCCTGTCGCGCTTTCCCTATGGAACTCGTGACATTTCTCTGAACCAAATATATACCCATGCAAGGATACACTGCAGCTTTAACTGTGGTTGTGCATAGCTGACAAGCAAAGAAGCATAGAGCGTAAGAGATCGTTAATTTCATAAATTTCACTCTGCTCGCCATGAAAACTCCAGTCAGTGAAGTAATGAGGTGTCCTTAATGCTGAGTGACTGTGAGGGATGCTCAAGCTATGAGGGGTAATTAACTAGCTCTCAGTCGCCTGTTAACCCGTAAACATGTGCGCCGCTCCTTCACTGACTCATGTGTCCAGAAGCCTTCAGCATTAACTAACGGAGGGCAAGTGATATTTCTGCTGCATAATCCATTACTATTAAGCGAGCTTTCACTACATGGCCAGATATTACGTTGTGACCTACCTTTGTACGTTCAGAACTCCAGGCGTATAAAGGGATTATTGACTGCATACACATATATGTCATA
>JAGKTI010038611.1:0-10694 GCA_018397915.1 Birgus latro | reverse complement strand
CCATTCAGCATTGTAATGGTTCCTTATGTTACAAGAAACCATTACTCTTGCCATTCAGTGTCACTCAATACTGTTTCCTGTTAACCAAAATCTTAAGAATGGGTTCCTATGGCAAGAAATGCTAAGCACATCTCTTAGTACAAAGTCAGTGTCAGGAGAAAAGTAAAATAAGAAAATAAAATTAATTAAAAGAAAATGCAAACGTGTACATGTCACAGGCTTACTTACCCCCTCACCCTTTCGAACAATGATACCCTTTCACCTTTGTTTCACACAATGTCATCATCGCATTTCTTGCACTCTTGAACACATTCACTACGTCCACCCTCTTGCTCTCCTCATCCATGCCCCTAAAATTCACATGGCCATGCAAACCCACTCATTGGGTTGGGGCCTTGAGCAGGTCCCTTTGAGGATCTCTGAATCATCTGCCATGTTTCAGTGACTACAGATTGAAGGAATCTGGGTGACAACCAGGTTATATATATATATATATATATATATACAGTAGGCGCGGAAAGTATTGACTTTTTTTGCCGACATCATTCTTTTTCGCGTTAAGTGAAGTAGGGTCAATACTACCCTCCCCTGTGATGCGAAATGAGCTGACGCTTTTTCAACGGGAGCTGGCAACCCTGCTTGATAGGTTTGGCACCACAGGAGCAGGCTCAGTAATGTTTGGGCAGCCACAGGAGGAGGATTGTCTCTGTGTGTGATGCGCCACGAGGGCATGTTTTGACTCAAATAACACAGTTATTTGGTTACCTACCACATTCTCATCATGCCTAAAGTAACCACAAGCAAGGACAAACGTGTGGAAGTGATTACATTATACAAAGCTGGCCACAAACTCCCATTTATTGCAAATCAGATGGTGTTAGACTGAGGACAGTGCAGAGACTGGTGAAGCGGTTCAATGACAGTGGGGAGGCCATTCCTCCCACTCCACTTCCCAAGCCTGGGAGACCTCGTAAGACAACCTTCAGGACCCGTCAGCTGATCTCAAGGCAAGTTAGCAAGGATCCAAGGCTAACAGCACGGGATCTAAAAGAAAAGAACCCACAGTTGCTGGCAGATGTGTCTGTCAGAAGTGTGCAGCAGCTGTTGCATGACGATCTGGGCTACAGCAGTAATTGTGCTCGTAAAAAACCACTGCTAACTGCACTTCAGAAGAAAAAGAGAGTAAATTTTTGTAAGAAATATCATGCCTGGAGTGAGGAGCATTGGAAAACTGTGCTTTGGAGTGATGAGGCAACATTTACTGTCACTGGTACCCCTTCATCACGAGTGTACCGCAAACCAGGCAGTGACCCCCTGGATCCTAAGTACACTTCCAAGTTTGTTAAATACCCAACCTCACTCATGGCTTGGGGCTGCTTTACATATTATGGTGTTGGTAGGTTGGTAATTCTACCTGCAAAATGAAAAAGTTAACCAGAACAATTATTTGGAGCTCTTATGTGATGTTTTAAGTGACTCTTTTGATAAAACCAAGGCAAGAGTATTTATGCAAGATTCTGCCCCTGCACATGTTGCAAAGTCAGTGAAACAGTGGCTAACAGACTGTGAGGTTCCCTTTATTCGAGATTGGCCCGGAAACAGCCCAGATATCAATCCCATTGAGAATTTATGGGCGCACATGAAGCAGCAGCTGTGTAGTATGGACACATCATCTTTGCCTAAACTTGAGGCTGCAGCTATGGAGCAGTTTTAGTCCATCTGTTCTGCAAAACTACACCATCAGTCTCCCCAGACGCCTTAAGAAGATAATAAAGGTGAAGGGGAATGCCAGTAAATACTAAATTCAATGATGAGTGTTAATTTATTTGTTTCTCCTTGCTAACCACAAGAATGTTTTCTTTTTTTAAGATGGCGTCAACACTTTCCGCACCTACTGTGTATCTGTATTTATCAAATCAGTGACTAACTCCACTCCTATATCTCCTGAGGCTTTTCAACATTTCAGCACTCAACCCAGACACACCTGCTGCCTTCCCCACCTGCATCCTGCCTATTGCTCAGCACAGAGCAGCAGTGTCAACCAAGGGCCAAGAGCCAGAGAGTGGATTTGCTGGCTCCAAACCTTCCCTGTCCCAGACAAACTCCTCATTCAACAACTGGTTGTAGTGCTCTCCAGGCATCTTTAATATTCCCACTGTTCACCACTACTTTTCCTTCATCGTTCTGCACACACAGCTCACCTATGATATCCCAATTCTCCCTCTACATCTGATTGCCACCTTAAATATCATATTCTTCCTTTTCCCACAGACTTTGCCCTGTAAACCTCTCTTCTAGCCCTACACTTGGCAGCAACATATTCCTCTCTGCTACCACCCTACCTCCACTCCTGGAAAAGTCTTCTTTTCTCCTTAACTGCAGCTTCTACACCCTCATCCCATCAACTTACTTTATGGAGGAGGGGACTTGTCCATCCACACACTGAATCAGTAACTCTCAAGAGGTTGTTCTTGAGGACTCTGTGCTGTTCATTACCACTTTTCCCTGTTCAACACCACCCTATTCATCTCACTATAAAGGGCATCCCTTGCTGCTTAGTTTTTCAACTTCCATATTTTCCTCCTAGGAGCATTGGTCTTCTTTTTCAACACCTGCTCCTTAACCCCTAAACCGTGGGGTTGTTGGAGGTGCGCCGGGCCATTCCCGCGGGGATATTCGCACTCCGACTGACTTTTTAAAAATATTTGCCAAAAATCAGTTATTGTATTAGTCCTAGAATATTATAATTACATACGCATATGGCACATACCTTCAGCTTTCTCCTGGGATGCTTTTTTTTAGCACTCGTCAACTACTGTAGGACTTGTGGAGACTTCTGAAGTTGGGTAACCTAAGTCTCCACTTTACACTTCCTGACATCCCCTAATCTGAATACCACTGCCAGATATTATCACTAGAAATACTATTAATGATTTCCAAGTAGTTTGGAATTCATTAAAAAAAAAAAAAAAACTGAAAGCAATGTAAAATACAAGCACGTACGAGCCTCCCATTCGCGCTAATTCGTCGCTGGTATTCTGTCATTTCTTACTCATATACACACTCACACTTTCTTATTTCTAGTACTTTATTACACTTATATATATCTACGGTCCTTTACTGCTTCCCACATGATGTTTAGTAGGGGTAGAGGCCACAGGGCCTTTTATAATAGGCGCAAAAGCGGCAGAAATGGAGAAGCGTCATTTCACCGTGAAGGACGAGAGCAAACTGAGATCTTGGTAGTCAAGAGTTGAAAATGTCAGCTGCTAATGTATATGCTAAGAAATAAGTCGTAGGAAATCTAGACAATACATAATAAATTAGGTAGTTCCAGGTGAATATAAATATTCATTTATATTGCGAGAGTAGCTCATATGGCATATTTCATGGGAAAAAAAAGCAGGGGAAATTAGCGAACAAGTGCAGGTTAGATGTTACCAAGTGATACTTAGCCAATTTCAGGTGTATGGCACTATCAATTACCTTATTTTTTATATATTTCATGGGAAAAAAAAGCAGGGGAAATTAGCGAACAAGTGCAGGTTAGATGTTACCAAGTGATACTTAGCCAATTTCAGGTGTATGGCACTATCAATTACCTTATTTTTTATATACAGTAAACCCTTCATAAGCCGAACTATATGGGGCTCTACCCTGGTTCGAATTACCAATTTTTCCGGCTTAACGAATTTTCACCCCCCAAAATTGCTATATTACCAAATTTTCACTGCAAAAAATTGCTAAGACAATACCGATTACTTATCCTTTCAACATGAAATTAAAGAAGCATATATAAATAAATAAGTTATGACAAAAAACAATTCAGTGCATTAAATATACATTTAACCCCTTCAGTGTGGGGTGTATTTTCATTTTGTTATTGCTGCCACCAGACAATTTTAGTCAGCGTAGGTTGGATCTGTGGAAGTGCACGGGGTTGGTACAACCTTTGTTAGCCCCTTCAGTATGTGAGTCCAGTCCTGAGTGCCATAAAATCGGCTGGAGGAAGTGTAAATAAAATAGAAATAGACGTAACAGTACTGAAGTGGTTAATTGGTAGCAAATCATTCACAGAGGCAGCACAGACCATCGGCAGCGTGTGTTGGAGATGGATTTTCACCCCCCCAAATTGCAATAACAATACTTATAGTCTTCTTAACACTAAAGTAAAGGAGCATATACAGTGTATAAATTAATTAAGACAAAAAAGAAAGAATTCAGTGCACATAATTTGCCTTTCGTCAGAGGCAGTAGATTCGTTGGCAGTTTGTTTTGTTTTGGAGACGGAGATGGTGGAGGTGGTCGAGTTCATACTTAAACGTAAATTCTAAACAGTACCCAGTATTTATTTCAATCTACATTAAGAACTAAACTTAAATGTAATCACTGTAATAGACTGCAGTGTAACACCTTTCGTTAGAGGCAGTAGATTCGTCGGCAGTTTGTTTTGTTTTGGAGATGGAGGTGGTGGAGGTGGTTGAGTTCACACTTTAACATAAATTCTAAACAGTACCCAGTATTTATTTCACTCTATATTAAGAACTAAACTTAAATGTAATCACTGTAATAGACTGCAGTGTAACACCTTTTGTTAGAGGCAGTAGGTTCGTCAGCAGTTTGTTTTGTTTTGGAGATGGAGTTGGTGAAGGTGGGTGAGTTCACACTTTAATGTAAATTCTAAACAGTACCCAGTATTTATTTCACTCTATATTAAGAACTAAACTTAAATGTAATTACTGTAATAGACTGCAATGTAACACTTTCAGTAATAATAGTACTGAACTTTAATCATGATCACTACACTAAGTCATACGCGCACTTTTTTTTTTTTTTTTTTTTTAGCTTCATTCCTTTACGACTAGAGGTGCCAGTATCACTTCTTTTAAGCTTTGAACCTTCCATGGCAAGGCAGAAGGCAAAAGGAGTGCACTGCTCAGCACTAGATGACAGTAAGAATGGCACAACTACTGTCTCCAAAAGCAAGCAGCAGACTGGTGCCACGTGTCCGCCTGGCGCCATTTCTCCCCCTACTTTCGCATTTCAGCCTACTTTCATACGTGGTCTCAGCCTAAGTTCGGCTAACTGAAGATTTCGGCTTCTAAAAGTTCGGTTTATGCAAGGTTTACTGTATATATATATTATTTTGTATAAGAATAGGGCATAGGTCTCATTTCAATGGATGAAAACAGTGGAAAAATCCGGGGAAGATTTACTTAGCGCAGAGCGGCTGAGCAGACGACATGAGAGGGTAATGGAGGGGAGGTAGGGAGGAGAGTCTAGAATGGGGGAAAATTTCTAAATTGTCAACAATGGATGGGAGTACTGATGACATTAGCAGCTCTGACTATTGTTGGACATTGGCAGTGCTGATAGATGATACAAGTCACCACCTGAAAGCCCGGGGGAATTAAAAATAAAACAGTCACTCAAGTGACGACCCGCGGTATGATCCATTGCACCCGACCGTCACGAAAGTGATGACCCGTGGTTAAGCATCATGTCACATATCAATAACTTGTTTTGCTGCAAACACTCCTCACTCCCCATAACATCCCTCACTAACCTCCTATCAGCCCTCTTGACCACGAAATAGTCTATCTGGCTGCAATTTCCCCTAGACTCATATATAATCAACCTACTTTCTCTTTTCCTAAAATGTGTGTTGCACACAACCATGTTCACTGCCTCCCCAAACTCAAGTATCCTTTCCCCTTCCTCATTTCTTGTACCACATGCACAACCCTCATGTACTGCTTATCCCTGAGCTGCTTCATCTACGTGACCATTTCATTCCCCTCCCCAAACTATGATCTCATCATCCCCCATACCACTTACTACACAAATTAGATCATCCCAGAATCTATTCTTCTCTACCTCATCCAAGCCTGCCTGTGGAGCATACGTTGATATAAATGCAAACATAATCCCACTGAACAAAATTTGTACTATTATTATCCTATCACTGATTCTCATTACATTCATGACATTTTCCACCCACTTCTCCCCAATCAACACACCCACACCAACATATCCATCAGCGCATCCCTCCTGGCAATCATTCTGGCTGATCATCCTCTATACCTGGCTTCCTGCACACATCCCACATCCACCCACCTCCTACTAAATGCTACTAAAACCAGTTTCCCTGCTCTGCCCCTCGAGCTTCCCACATTCCACGACGCCACTCTGATCCCATTGAGTGATTTAGTTTCCTCAGGCTTGCTACGCAGCTCTTCCTTTCTAGTCATAATTTGTTAAGAATAAATAATAGGGAGATATACCACTGGCCCCACCTACCCACACAGTCCCAGGCCTATGCATGGGATCTGGGACCCACAGCCCACCAGCTGAGACCAATGGCTGTGGAAGTGACCTCAGGGCACCCTGCAGGGCAGATACTGGGACACCCTCCAAGAACGCTTTGGCACTGTAACTGCTCCGCCATTAAACACCTATTGATAGGGGAGCCTCCTGGGGTGCTACTGCCAGGTTCGGGCCCCTCTCTATTGGGTGGAAGCAGCAGCCTGGGAACTGCAATGCCCTGTACCCTCTAGCACAGGTTGAACCCCATCCCATCTCACCACCAAAATCTATGCAAGTGGAGCCCTTGTCACGCCTCCCCACAACAGGTCCACCACTAAGCAGCGTCAACACCTGTGACGGAGTGGGATACATTGTGTGACATGTAAAGTGCATGTACAGCAGTGCATGAGACAGTTTGAGGAAAGTGTCTGGTAGAGTATGCTGGTCTACTCTCCATGCTTGTGTCACACTGAAAACATCAGCAAAGGGGGATGGTCTAGTAGCTACTGAAATAGGAGCACCAGCTCTTCCTATCACCAGCATTCCCATTCCCCTTGGGAGTACCACCCTGATCAGCTGGTGCTACAGCTTATTCCCTAGACAAAAGGTAACTTGGTGATAGAATGGTTAAGTAGAAGCACCAAAATGAAAAGATTTAATGAATGGAAGAAAGGCAGTCATACCTGGTGGCCAAGGGCAAGGTTAGGACTGGAGTATACAAGACACACACAAAAATTAATAAGTTAAATGGCCCCAAAGTGAGACTGAGATACTAAAAATAGCAAACTGAATGGTATGGGAAGAATCATACTGTGGTCAGACAGCAGTCAGAGATGATGCAGTTCAGTGCTGCACACAAAGATTTGATTCAGGAGAGCATGGTATGAACACAATCATCATTTGCTGAATGAAAACTGACAGGGAGAGAGTGGAGTTTACCAGCAACCTATAGAAGGAAGGATGGTGGCATATGGTATGGCATTACAATGGATGATGATAAAGTCATCATGACCATCACCATCATCTGGAATTCCTTTCCCAACCTAGGGCAGGGTGAGGAGTAGCAGTGTTCAGATAAGCTGAAGTTTCCCCATTCAAAAGGCCACACTTCCATTCACTTATCACTCAAGTCCACAGAATCCTGTCTCCAGCTGATTGGCCAAAGGTTTCCACCACGTACTGTAGCTTCACATACATACCTATCCGATGGAGTCAAATCGAACGCTGTCACGTTAAAAGGGGTGCCATATCCCTGATCACACGCTTTTCCGCACAAAATTCATCCAGCCAGCTCGAACTCATCAGTCCCTTAGCCTCATCAACTACCATAACCCTTCCTCACACACTCATCTGCCATATCTATCCACCTTCTTCTTGACCTACCTCGCCTCCTCCCTCCATCAAATTTGCTCAGATATACCTTTTTCACCATTCTCTCCTCATTACCAGACCATCTCAATCCTATCTCTTAAATTCTGGTGTCCACAACCTTCCTCACTCCACATCTTTCACGAATCACAATATTACGTACCCTATCCACTCTCTAAAACCCACGTACATTCCTCCACAGTCTCATCTCCACTGCTCTTACACTTGACTTTTCATTTTCATGCCACACCATAGTCACACACCCAGATGTTAACACTAGCACTAACACTCCTTCATGTAAGCCTCATGCAGCTGCAACACTCAAGCCTCAGTTTCTTATCAAAACTTCATAGCACCAGCTACTTTCCTTCCTTGTGTCACTTCTTTTGCACATTTTCCTCTCATTTCTATCACTGTACCGAGGTATTTAAATTCTCTCACCAATTCCAGTCTCTCTCCATTCACTACATCATCACACTGGGAGTCACCTTCTCTCCCACTAACCATCACTTTACTCATTTTTACATTTACTGTCAAGGCATGACACACAGACATCTACAAAACTCTGCACTAGTCTACCAACCTCTTGTCCAGTATCTGCAAGCCGTACTGTATCATCAGAATACATCAAATTTGAAATATTCCATCCATCACCAACTCCATCCCTCTCTCCATTACTCGTGTTTTTATGTCTCTCATCACCTCCTCCATGTACAGTAGAATCTTGTTATCCACGGATTTTGCATCGGCGGATTTAAGTTTCCACAGATCAAAATTATTTTAATACTGTACTATACTCGGTAACTTAATTTAAAATTGGCGCACAATGCACACTTCTTGTCGCTACAGTTAGCATACCACACCCATGGGCATTCCTGCCACTCCGCCAGTCTTATTGTAAACATCAGTCAGTTTGCTGCTTACATCGTCGTCACCCTTCTCGTGTTTACAACTCTACTGTACTTTCATTGTGTAAGTGAAAAATGGCTCCCAGGAAACAAGTAAAGGATAAAAGCACTTCTCAGCCACTGAGAGCATAAGGTGTTATCATTGGCAGAGAAAATAGAGATTATAGGTATGTTGAAAAGTGGAATGTTGATGGCTGAAGTCATCATCTATTCAGCAATCATCATCGTCATACCCCTGCACAGCTGTTGACCTTGTACACGGGTTTTATTCGCCCGTGTATGGAGTACAACTCTCATGTGCGGGGAGGCTCCCCACATGCAGCTCTTCTCAATAGGGTGGAGTCAAAGGCTTTTCGTCTCATTAACTCTCCTCCTCTTACTGATTCCCTTCAACCTTTGTCTCTTCGCCGCACTGTTGCATCTTCATCTCCCTTCTATCGCTACTTCAACGGTCACTGTTTCTCTGAACTGTCTTCTTGCATCCCTCCACCTCTACAACGGGCACGTAGTACCCGTCTAGCAACAAACTCTCATCCCTTTTCTGTCCAACTCTCTAATGCAAGAGTTAACCGTTACTCCCAGTCTTTCATTTATGCAACTGGTCAACTCTGGAACTGTCTTCCTCTGTCTGTATTTCCTACTTCCTATGATCTCCAGTCTTTCAAACGCAGTGTGTCCAGGCATCTCGAATTGAACGGATCTTGAATTTGGCTCTCTTTTGTACTGTTTTTGCTTTTTCTTGGAAGGAACAGTATGCAGGCCCATGGCCTTTGGTTCCTTCTTCCTTGCATTAAAAAAAAAAAAAAAAATCTGGAAGTATGGCATTATCATCACTATTCTCAAACCCAACAAAGACCCAATGTTACCTTCCTCATACTGCCCCATCACACTCCTCTGCACCCCCTCCAAAGCCACTGAACGACTGGTACTGCAACTAGTTACACCTCACATCCCCTAAACTCCATCATAACATGGTTTTAGGCCACTACACTCCACAAACACTCTTCTTACAGACCTTACACAGAGAGTTTCTGATGGCCTGAATTCAGCTAGGCCACCACACAGAACACTCCTTGTCACATTAGACATTAACAAAACTTTTGATGCCTCCCCTGCCACAACCTCATAAACAAAATATTCCAACACAAACATGTACAATAACACAAAAAGATGGCTGGCAAACTACTTAGCAGGCAGATGTGCACATGTAACATTTGCCGGTCAGTAACACATCACAAATGGCGTCCCCCAATGATCTGTCTTGTCCCCTACACACTAACCTATACATGCACAACATATCCACACCCCACACACCACAGATACACATAGCTTCCTATGCAGATAACATAACACTTACATGTACACACCAAAATGCAAACACAGCCATACATATCCTCTACCTTACCTCAACAGACTATATGAATGGTTCACCACGTACAGGCTCAAAATAGCCCCAGCCAAATCTACAGTGACCCTTCTCACAAACTGGACAGAAGAACACAGTCACATTTCACACTTCACCATAGACAACACTCCCCTACCACACACACACACACAAAATCCTTGGTGTAACATACAATACATCAATGTCATTTAAACCACATCACACACATCAAAAATAAATTGAAGTCACTTGCCCATACAACATTTGGACACAACAACGAAACCCTATGCCTTATTCTTATACAAAATAATATATATATATAAATTATAAGGTAACTGATAGTGCCATACACCTGGAATTGGCTAATTATCACTTGGCAACATCCAACCTGCACTCGTTCGCTAATTTCCCCTGCTTTTTTTCCCATGAAATATGCCGTATGAGCTATTCTCATAATATAAATGTATATGAGAAAGGAAGAGAGAAGCCTGAGTGATATTTATATTCACCTGGAACGACCTAATTTATTATGTATGGTCTAGATTTCCTACGACTTATTTCTTGGCATATACATTCGCCCGTGTATGGAGTACAACTCTCATGTGTGGGGAGGCTCTCCATATGCAGCTCTTCTCAATAGGGTGGAGTCAAAGGCTTTTCGTCTCATTAACTCTCCTCCTCTTACTGATTCCCTTCAACCTTTGTCTCTTCGCCGCACTGTTGCATCT
>JAGKTI010038610.1:0-10694 GCA_018397915.1 Birgus latro | reverse complement strand
TCTCTCTCTCTCTCTCTCTCTCTCTCTCTCTCTCTCTCTCTCTCTCTTTGTAGATGGCTAGTTAATATTCTTTTCTACACTATTTATGCAGAGTATGGCCATGTTAAAATCAATATTACATAAAAGAGGACAGTGTGTAATAAGCAAAAGAAATTGCTTAGGAAAAGGTGTTAGGGAGCTTCCTAACCCGACAAGAATGCGAGTATTTTCGACAGTCTCTTCAGATGTAGTATGCCTATTTATCAGCTACTATATTTGATATTATTATTATTATTATTATTATTGCTGTTGTTATTTAACTTGTATATTATTATTATTTGCTCATGAGACATCTCAAGCTGATTGTGTTACACACTCGCATGTTACCAAGGCGTTCTGAAATAATATCTCAGAGTAGTTGTGTGTGTGTGTGTGTGTGTGTCCGACTCTGGGCATAGGCTTCACAGCATGCTATCAAGGCCCAGCAGTCCTCCTAAATACCATACACCTCTTGGTTACTGTATTTAGGTGAGAATTACATGTAACAACACAAAACAGACAAAAAAACAAGAACAACCATCAAACAAAGGACAACTGCCCAGTCTTCTTCAGCATCTCCTTGCTGAGTCTGCCCCTAAGGCCCGTACCATGAAAACTAAACGCCAGTATTGCCAAATGTGAGCGTCTGATGTTCCCGTGTTTCGTACCATAAATAAATTTGCTGTTCACGCCATGCGTTCGTCTGCTGGTCATGGCGTAAAATAGTACTGGAATGTGACAGGAGTATAAACGCCACAAGAGACACCCCTTTTGCGTAACAAACTTAAATATTTATAAATATGGTGACTGGTTTTTCCATTAATAAACACTAAATAATTCAAGAATAAAATTTTCCTCCGCAGGCTAAAATATATGGGATATCCAGAGCTCCTCATTTTTTTTTTTTTTTTAAATAAGACCACGCGTTTCTTTAGCGAGTAAAATTACACAAAACTTGCGTTATAAGGTGGTGCACAGTAAATGGAGTCATAACAATAAATTGTGCTCGGAAGGTAATTTCAGAGTACCTTTGGAATTTCTCAAATAGATTTTTGAAACGGTAGCAATATCAGAGTTTGTGTTAGCCAGCTCAGTGCTATAGTTCTCACATTTGAGGGGAATAAGTTGCTACCCCAGTCTAGTCAGATGTGTGACATTTGGCACTGGAAAGTGATTAAATACATGATTTTTTTCTTTTTCTGATAATGGGGTGCTTCTTGAAGTACATCACATGCAGTTCAAGTGTATACAGTAGTTGATTCATGCAGCAGCTGCAGTGGCTGCTAAAATAATGAGTCACAGGAATTAGCTGGGTACAGTACAACTATTCCCCCCCCCATTTGAGGCTAAATATATAACGTATAAGCAGACAGTATTTACAATATTACATTACATGGCAGAAATTACAGATATCAGAGTTATGTCAGTGTTGGTAAATGGTTACTTAGGGGTGTATTTTGCACCAGCTTTAGTGGTCCTTTACACTGCTAAGTTAGAGAATGGGTATAAAAAAAGAAATACAAATTGTTCATTAGTACTAACAAATCAATGCAATCACGTAAGTTCCTTATTGAAATATGTAATTCGTTTTTGCACCAAAATAAGTTGATTTAATCAAGATAAGGTAAAGTTATTTGATTAATTAAGGTAAAGTTACCAGATAAGGGTGAATTGGTTGGATAGGATGGTGACTGAAATATTTACCTATTTCAGTAAAACACTGTTTTGAGCACAGGTCTTTTGGCTTTTATACAATATTTGTTGATAAAACAATGCAGGTTATTTTAAATCCTGAGGCATCTTTAAGAAATTTTCATATCTATAAATAGCTGCAGGCCCCAGGAAATGGCCTGTACCATGCATATGTAGTACAAAAACTAGTTTTGGATGAAAAATGACTTATTTTAATGGAGCAGATGGGTGTAGGAAAGACAGGGAGTATTGGTTTGAGTGAAAGGGTTATATAAAAGCATGAAGGAGCATTTAAGCAGTGCCTGTGACAAAAAGGAAATAATGAGATATATATATTTAGTGAAAGAGAGCAACTTCAAGTATGTGAATAGTTGAGGAGAAAACAAGGGAAACAGAACTGTAAGCAGTCTGAAAATGTAAATAACAGACCTGGATATATAGGAATGGAATGATTTCTGGGAAAAGAGGTAAAACTTATCTAGCAGACTGGGATAGAAAAAGAAAACTACTGTATCAAGTAACTTAAATAACTGCACACTTTTTGAAGGGAAAGGGATTAATCAAGAATGTGAATAAAAGAGGAGTACACTTACTGAGCTAAAATGGAAATTTACTTGTAATAACCAAGACAGGGAAGGTGGCAATAATATGGGGAAGAAACTGTAGCCAAATACCTGGAAACTGAAGGTACAACTGTGACAGTGCGCACATCTGATAACCTATATTTTCCAACATGTTCTGCTGGTTATGGCTGGATGACAGGTGTGGAAAGAAATTGCTGGGGAATGAAATGAAGGAGTGTTTGTGCATCCCTTATGTGTTGGTGCTGAAATGAATATCACCATTCAACCAGCTTGTACAGATGCTAAGCAGCCTGCATGCTAAAAACAATTCTTGTAATAACTGTGTATCTACACCTTGCAATACAAATTTAGGAACATATGATGTACTGCTACATGAGAAAGGGTGCACAGATCTGGCGTACCTGACTGGTGAGCTGGCAAGAAACATATCATGGAAGTCTATGAAGTATGCAATAATACATTCACTTTGCTCGGGTAAACTCCAATCTAGTTACTTCAACAAAAAAGGGATGAGGCTATGGTACACCTAATGTCTGACTTGGCTCGTATCTCTGATTGGGGTAAAAATAATCTTGTTATTTTTAATGCATCAAAAACTCAGTTCTTACATTTATCAACCCGACAAAATCTTCCTCAAGAGTACCCACTAATGTTTAATAATGTCCAGCTCAGTCCTGCATCATCCTTGAACATGCTTGGGGTTTCATTCTCTAGGGATTTGTCTTGGAAAGAACATATTACATCTCTTGTGAAATCTGCTTCCAAGAGATTAGGTGTGCTAAGCCGATTCAGAACTTTCTTTACCCCTGCACAGTTGTTGACCTTGTACACGGGTTTTATTCGTCCGTGTATGGAGTGCGTCTCTCATGTGTGGGGAGGCTCTCCACATGCAGCTCTTCTCAATAGGGTGGAGTCAAAGGCTTTTCGTCTCATTAACTCTCCTCCTCTTACTGATTCCCTTCAACCTTTGTCTCTTTGCCGCACTGTTGCATCTTTATCTCTCTTCTGTCGCTCCTTCAACTGTCACTGTTCGTCTGAACTGTCTGCTTGCATCCCTCCACCTCTACGACGGGCATGTAGTACCCGTCTAGCAACAAACTCTCATCCCTTTTCTGTCCAACTCTCTAATCCAAGAGTTAACTGTTACTCCCAGTCCTTCATTTATGCAACTGGTTAACTCTGGAACTGGCTTCCTCTGTCTGTATTCCCTACTTCCTATCATCTCCAGTCTTTCAAACGCAGTGTGTCCAGGCATCTCGAATTGAATGGATCTTGAATTTGGCTCTCTTTTGTATTGTTTTTGCTTTTTCTTGGAGGGAACAGTATGTGGGCCCATGACCTTTGGTTCCTTCTTCCTTGCATTAAAAAAGTAAATAAATAAAAATAATGGCAAAGTTGGGTAAATTATTATACATGCTCAGCCTATACAGTAATCTGATACTGTAACTTGCTCGTACATGCATCCTTTTTATGAATTCTGCCGTAATTTTTTACCAATTCCAACACATAAATACATATTTCCTACATAAAAACAACAGCTTAGAATGGGTTTCCGAAGTGTCTGGTTTACAGCAGAAACATTTTCAATTCGCGTGTTGTTAGGGCTCACGCAGAGCATTCCCGCCCAATCTAGGGACTGTTGCGGCATCCTGAACTGGGTTTCACTGAGACTGACGGTCCAGATTTTTAAAAGTAAGGATGACTGACGCTCAGGAACGTCTGACGACTGAACGTCGCCGTTGGACTGCCTAAACTCTGGGTTTTCATAGTACGGCCCTAAGAATGCTAAGTTGTAGCAGGTGTGAGTCCCTGATCTCTGAGAGGATGAGCGCTACTGCCCCGGCCACGAGAGAACAGACCCCGAACACTGTGGAGGGCGCCCAGACCACTAGCTCACCCTGGAGATGCAAGAATGGTTGTGGGGGTAGGTTGGGCTGGGTTGGGTTGGGTTGGGTTGGATTGGGTTGGGTTGGGTTAGGTTAGGTTAGGTTGAGTTGGGTTGGGTTGGGTTAGGTTGGGTTAGGTTGGGTTGCGTTGGGTTGGGTTTGGATTGGGTTGTGCTAGTTACTGTATCTAATTAGTTAAGAGAGTGCGTAAGAAACAGAATCTAAAGGTGAATGTTGGGAAGAGTAATATTATTGTTTTCGAGATGAAGTCACTGAATGCACAGTGAGGCTAGATGGTGAGGAAATGGGAAATGTGAGTGCATTTAAGTACAGTACTTGGGTAGTGCGATGAGTAAGGATGGAAGTTTACAGGATGAAGTCCATGAAAGGGAGAAGATTGCTGCTTCTTTGAAAGCAGTGATAAGAAATAGAGAAGTGAGCATGGAAGTAAAAAAAAGTCGCTGCTTGATAGTACTGTGAAGCCAGGTCTAAAATGAACGCAGTGCTTGGACCTTGTTGGATGGACACAAATCAAGAGTGAGAGCAGTGGAAATGAGTTATCTGAGAGGAGCATGTGGAGTTATATGGAGAGACAGACTGACAAATGAGGAAATGAAGGAGCATTGTTAGAGTCATTATCGCTAGTACTATCATGCAGCAACTTTTTTACTTCCATGCTCACGTCCCGATATCTTATCACTGCTTTCAATGAATCAACAACCCTCTCTGTTGTGCCCTTTCAAACTCTTCATCCTCCAAACTTTGATTCTTACTCATCACACTACCCAAGTATTTAAATACACTCACATTTTTCCATTAAGGTGGTAGATGATGGTGGCCATCATCCACTCACTTCATGTTGTGCTGCCTACTTCTTCCTTCACCCTAATCCCTCATTTTCTGTGTCTGTGTTCTCTCTTCCTATTTCTTCCATCTTTTCTGTCACTTTTTATTACTCTTCTTTCCTTTTCAGGTGGCCTTACATTGAGTGACTAATGCCGTAATTCTTAAGGGTAATCTAAGTGTAATATATGTTAGTCTAAGTGTAATATAAGTTAGTATAAGTGTAGTATAAGTTAGTGTAAGTGTAATGTAAGTGTAACATTGAGCCCTAAGTATTTTTTGTCTACGCAGAGTAGTGGTTGACCGTTAAATTCCATATTCAGGTTTAGTCTCTGTTAACCCGCCGAGTCCCACCGACGTACGATGCACATCGCTACTTTTTTCTGTGAACAGACCCAACAATGTGCATCGTACATCACTCAATTGCAAGGCCCATTGTGTGCACATTTTTCAATATTCACAGGTGATTTTTTGTAGGCACATGTGGGAGACCTTCCTCTACCTGCTGTCAAGCGGGGATACTGCCTGGCCCCACCTAACCCCCCTTCCCCCTCCTCCCCCCCACACTGGGCAATTCACATGTTAGCAGTAACCTAGCCAGTAAAGGTATGTTGCCCCACAGTCTCTCCAATGACGAAATTCACGATGAAAGTGATTCCTGAGGTGGAGGACAAAGAAACAAAGAAGCTAGAGGTAGAAACAAACAGAAATGATGAGGTGGTAATGTCGTAAAGGAAGGTGCCATATACTGGGGTTTTGGGTGAGTGAACAGTGCTTATAAATGCCTATATTATTCTGTGAAAACCAATATAGACTTGTACTACACATAAATTCGTACCAAATATATGAAATAAATACGTAATTTAAAGGGGTTTGAATTAGTTAACCCTTCCATAGTTCGTTTTCTTTAGCCAGGTACCCTGAAAAAGGAAAATGTACGGTTGAGTGACACCTGTATCAACATTTCTAACCTCAGGATCGCAATTTCTCATGAATTTTCGATGTTTCTCACCAAAAGCGAAGGTTTCAGCCAAAAACAAAAAGTAAAAAATTGGTCGGGACCTGGGGGTAGACTGGGTAAAAAACTGGTCGGGACTGGACAGGTTAATATTCATTGTGAGAGTGAGACTCTATTGATAGAAGAACTGAGTCGAGCAACTATGTAAATATGATTGACTTTGTGCACAGCGACCAGCCAATTCTTGACAGTTAAGCATAACATTATAACCTTGATCAGAGTTTAATTATCGCGAGGGGCTGTCTACGTACCCTAATCCAGGAATTTGTATGTCATTGTTAATGGTATTCCCCTTTTGTACTATGTAGTAATGAATTGACGCTTATCTAAATTCTAATTGTTGATAATAGTCATTTGTAATCGCAAAACTTGCATTACTGGCCTTGCGTCGCAAGTCATAAAACCAGCATGGCGATAAGTTGTTCAAATTCTCATTCATTTCGGCTTTGGTATAATTATAGATCCCGTACGCTTGTCATAAAATTTTAAGCATCGTCAGTCAATCCATCCATGTGGGTCGAGTGTAAACATATTTTCCGTATCCCTTGGTACTTGTTTTAAAGACACTAATTTTGCAGAGTGATCAATCGAAGTTGTAGCAAGTTCCCGATATTAGAACAGCCGAGGCTATATATAAGATTGCGAGTAGCACATCGCGGCATCACTCCCCATTGCTATTCTGGTGTTACAGGTTAGTGTCCGCATGCTAGAAATTCCCCCCCTCCCTCTATCCCTTTGTTCCTATGATGTAAATTCTCTCATACATTAATAAGCTGACTTGTAGATATCCCCCCCCAGTTCCTTTTGTATCATTGTCACTTCCCGTCTCTTGTGGTGCTACTGATTGTCGCTACCACTTCATATCGTCTGCCAAACGAGTGGTGAAGCGGCCCGGCTCACTCTGACTGCCTAATGCCTGCTTACACTGAAATTCCCCCCCCCCTTTCTGATTCACGTAATCCGAGCGCGTACTAGCTGGTCCACTAGAATATTCTGTCCTCTTGTATATGGTGTTTTATTTAGAAAGGATTTTGAGTCTGCGTATATTTAGCCCTAGAAGACTATTGAATATTAATCCACTTTTGAGTATTGATCCTCTTGTATAGTTCCTTTCTGAATATTGTATTAGTTTAAGAGTTAAATTGCAAATTCAGGCTCGAAAGAATACTCTGTAGTGGTAATAATCTCAGTGCCACTTCCCGAAGAGTCCGCTTGAGACCGCGGGATTGCTGGGTTTACGAGTGACAGTATTATTTTGAAAATTAGTCAAATTTGTGATGATTTATGTTCCTGGAGGTGACAGATCTAGTGTATAAGTGCCATTTTGAGTGTTGATTCAGTTGAGGAGATTATTGTATTCATGGATGATAATATCAAGCTGAGTGTTCATACAGGTGTGAAGGACACTATACTAGTGTGTGATAATATCATCCTGAGTATTTATCCAAATGTGAAGGACACCCTGTTAGTGTGTGATATTATCAATCTGAGTAACTATACAGTTGTGAGGGACACTTTATTAGAGTGTGATAATATCATTCTGAGTATTTTATTCACTTGTGAAGATCACTATATTAATGTACGATAATCTCATTCTAAGTATTTGTTCAGTTGGGAAATTTCACACTTATATTTATCTGCTTCTTTCGAATTCTGACTTACTAGTGAAGAACTATACTCTTAAAAGTATTAATCTTAATTATATTTAGCCTGCCTAGTGGCATCCTCAGTGCAAAGAGGAATTTATCTTTCAGTTCCTAGTAATTCATAGTCTGCAGAGTAGTCTGTTTTTTCTTTTGTTCTTGTTATTTTATTGTTTCTTTTTGGTGTGTTTATTATCAGTAAATGTTAGGTTAAGTCTTGAGTTTGAGTCGTGCCCTCCTCTAAGGGGAATCAGTCGTGAGATTGAGTGGCCCGCAAGGTGTGCTAATATCTTATTACTCACGCACTCGTTAATAAGATTACGCTACCCTAGTCCTCTTAATCTCAAAAGTATTAAAAATTCCTCACCAATTTTTTGGTGTAATAAATTCCCAGCATTACGCTGGGTGGTGGCAGCATACTCCCTAAGTCTCTGATCATTTCGGTATGTAAAGGCCCCGTATTCACTGGTGACAGCGTTGGTAGCTAATCTTCGATATTATACAGGATTTCCCCTAAAATTCGGATATTACACTGGTACCATTACAGTGGGATTGCTAATCTCCCATCGTCACACGAGGGTTGAAAATTCGACCTTTACACTTATAACATTACGGTGGGATCTGTTAGACCGACTTCAACAAATTTCCCACCATATTATGAGGGCCAAAATTTTGAGCCCTACACTGGTGACTAAAAATTCGAGCTTTACATGACAAGCCAAATGGTTTCCTATTAGCCAGGAAACCATTTACAGTGCTGGGTGGAAACCATATAACCAACCCATATGTGTTCCCTATGTGTCAGCAAGTGGGCTGGTGGAGGGTTAGTGCCCCTCCCCATAAAACTACTAACTCAAAGACAGATGACCACCCCTTACAGAATTATGGTGTCTGGCTATAGACAGACAGATAGATTTTTCCATTTCCTTATTATCCAGCCACACTGTGCATTCAATTACTGTGTACTTCATTTCTCTCGAAGACCACAGCTTTACCCTTCCCTACATTCACCTTTATATTCCATTTCTTACATAGCCTGCTCTCCCAAACCCATTCACCAAACCTTGCAGCTCCTTTTTGTTTTCACTTAACAATTCATTGTCATCTGTCAATAACAGAACAGGAAGTTTCCAGACGCTGCCCTCTCTCATTAGGGGTGCCCCACCTTGTATCTCTTATAACTCCCTCCATAAACAAATTTAACAACCATGGAGACATGACACATCCCTGTTTCAATCCAACATTCAGACAGAAAATTTCACTCAGTTCACCATCCACACTCACTGCAGCCCTAGTGCCCTCATAGCTACATACTCTTCACAGCGTTCAACAGCTTCCCTTCATGGCAAATATTTTTAATATTTTCCTTATTCCTTGTCTATCCAGTCTGCCTTATGTATTCTCCAAATCCATGAAGGCAGCATACAACTTCTTTCCCTTCTCTAGAAACTTTTCCGCTAAACATCTCTGGATGAATATCTGATCTACACAACCTCTTCCTTTCCTGAAATCTCCCCATTCTGCTCTAATTAATTCCTTCGTTATTTCCCTGACTCTGCCAGTAGGTATCTTACCATAGACTTTTCCTATTACACTAAAAGACAAATGCCCCGATGATTACTGTTATCCTATGTGTTCAGAGCTCAATTCCCTGCTCTCTGTACATTAGCGACGAGTCTGGGGTTCCCTTCAAGACCGGGTCTAGAGCATGCAACTAGAGGAACAGGGCATAAAAACTTGGGTCAGCCAACCTTACACGTATATTACCATAAAGATATACACTGCCAGACAAAATACACTATACTGTGCAGATCAAATACACTATCTAATACACAGAGGATCCGGGTTGGGCTACTGGTGACTGGGCAGCTGCAGATGTCATCCAGGCGTGGGAGGGGTCCCGTCAGATGTGCTTTCCCACAGGAGGCACGGGGCCGCCGTTAAGGGCCGGGTCTGGGCAGTGTAGAGGGAGGCCTTTCCCTGGTGGGGCCTCGGTGGGTGGGTTGGCCCTCCGGACTGGGGCCGAACAGGGAGAGCAGGATTGCTTCACTGCACCTGCTCCTGGGGGAGGACTGCTTGGCGGTGAGGCTGGGGAGATCTCGTCCTGGAGTCTTGGAGATGCCCTTGGGTGACTGGGGGCTGTGGCTTCTCTATGGTCGAGAGGCCATCAGGGGCTCCCTGCACCATCTCCTCCTCCAGGAATCCGACAGCGAGGGGCAACATGGGGGCATTGGCTGCAGCGAGCAAATCCCCAGGTTCACTAAGGGGCTGCTCCAGATCCTCTCCAGTTGCACCTCCACTGGCTCTCTGGCTCTATGGGGAGAGAGAGAGGGGTGTCCCGCTCGACCTCGGGAGGGGTGAGGAGAGCAAGGGACGCTACCCTTGAGGGGCATCACAGGGATAGTGGACAAGGGAAGGACGGTGGTTGTTCCCTCCCCGACAGGCACAGGAGGCTCCGCCGCGTTTCCGCTGAGCCCTGGGACAGCAGGTGAGAGATGGACAGTGGCCGTTCTCTCCCTGGCACGGGCAGTGGCCGTTCTCTCCCTGGCACGGGCAGTGGCCGTCGCTGTGGTCCAGCTCCCTGGAGAGGCAGCAGATGAGGAAAGGACGGTGGCCTCTTCCTCCCCGGTGCAGACGTTGGCTGTTGCCATGTTCTGCCTTGCCCTGGGCCAACATGTGAGAGAAAGACATTGGCTGTTCCCGTCCTGATGCGGACGGTGGCTGTCGCCGCAGTTCTGCTCCCAGTGGAGACTGGAGATGAGGAAAGAACAGTGGTCTCTTCCTCCCCGGCATGGATGGTGGCTGTTGCTGTGGTTCTGTAGAGGGTGGTAGATGAGAAGAGTATGGTGGCCTTCTTCTCGCTGACGTGGACGGTGGCCGTAGTCGCGGTTCTACCTTTTTTTTTTTTTTATGCATGGAAGAAGGAACCAAAGGCCACGGGCCTGCATACTGTTCCTTCCAAGAAAAAGCAAAAACAGTACAAAAGAGAGCCAAATTCAAGATCCGTTCA
>JAGKTI010038609.1:0-10694 GCA_018397915.1 Birgus latro | reverse complement strand
CTTGCAGATGATTGCTTGGGTTTGGGTGAGTCCATCCCAACTGGAATCGATAGGACCACGAGAGGAGACACCTGCCAACTTGGGACTGGTGTTTTCACCTGCGGGTCATTTGATGATTACAGGAAATAACTATGTAGTCCCATTTGTACTTAATAAGGAGGAGTTGTTCCAACCTTTATGTGTTGCTCGCGACTTGAGTGATGCCATATTGTGGAATATAGGCCACATGGATAATGGCAGCGCTCTAGTTGCTTCATTACGGAATACTGTGCATGCCTTTCAAATTGAATTTGATGCTCGCTATCAGGATTTGAGCAGTTATATAGACTATCTCATGTCAGATCATCCATGGAGTCGTCGCTCCAGAAGGGGTGCGATCGACATATTGGGGCAGTTTGCCAATGTTTTGTTTGGAACAGCTACTCAACAACAGGTTGATGACATTCATGCTAGATTAGGGAGCCTTGAGACGATGTCAGAGAAGGAGAGATCAGTATTAAATGTTCATTCCAAGGTACTGAATAGTACAATCAGGAACGTGTCACACATGCAGGCAGCACTGTTGAAGATACAGAAGGCTGCAAATATTTCTTACAGTATCATACGATTGTATTCATTGAAGACCTTAGAGTTGGAGAATCAAGCAAAGATGTACGAGGCTTTGTTTAACCTTCAACTCGCCCTGTCTGACATCATAGCTGATCATTTTAGAATTAAGTTGGGTATACAGGAAATGCTCCAGGCTAGGCTGAGTTTAGATATTGTCCCTAACGAAATCTTGTTGGAATTATTGGGGAATATCTCACTCAAGGAGCCGGGTCTACTTTTCCCAGCGAGGCCAGAATATCTAGCACTGTACCGTGACATCATCAAAGTTGTACCTCGAGGTTACTTGTCAGCTGTGTGCTTTTACTTACTAATACCAGTGTTGGGTGACCCTTCTGATGTATTTGACATCTTAGGATCACCTCACTTCCTTACAGTATGCCTGCTACGGAGGTCTACGTGAGCGTACTTCACCAGTATAACTTCCTTGCTTTCATGGAAGACCGCCTCCATTATGTGCTGTTTCAAGATTTCGCCAGTTGCAGGGACCACCAGGACTTGGTGATCTGTGAACCTTTGTGATCCGTCTATCATGTCGCGACCCCATCTTGTGAGAGTGATTCTTTTCTCAACAGAAACAATGCCACTAAGCTCTGTAGGAGAGAAATCTAAACTTCATTCAGTCCAGTTTTTGTGAAGCTGAAAAATTATTGGTGCTTCTCCACAGCCCAACCTTTGTATTTCACATTGAAGTGTGCGGTGAATCCCATTAGAAAAACCTGCAAATTGTTAAGGGAGTAGGTAAATTGGTCTTGGGAGATGGCTGTAGTGCTCACAGTGAAGCCTTGACCCTTCCTGCTTATGCAACTCTCACTGTAGAAACTAAGCTCACTGTTTACCCCCATCTCTTAAACCTCAGTACCTCACTCACACATGCTGAACTTGCAGCTATCAAGGACTTACCCACTTTAAGTCCTAACCTTAACATTACTCCTCTGTTCCTGGATGATCTCCTTAAATATCAGTCAGTTGCAGTTGATTGAACCTCTCAAACCCTTCGGTTCCTCCACCTTTTTCTGGTACTATGTCCATGCTGGAATAGCTCTCTTTCTGGTTCTCCTGTCTGCATATATCCTTTATAAGTGTTACACTACTGGCTGTGGGTGTACATGTTGCAGACTTGAGTCCATACTCAGACGTCGACGTGCACGGAACCCCGCCATGCCCTACTCACGACGAGGACGTGTGCCTTCATCTTTGGGGGGAGAAATGTCGGGAAGCCGACAAGCATCCCCTCAGGCAGATGTAAGCAGACACGCAGCTGTTGCAGGTGTGGAGGTAAGTACACCTGCTGGATGTGAGTTTAGAGTGAAACACGGACAGAAGAGAAAGAATAGGGAATTCGATGTCGATTCTATGTATAGCTGTGGACAATAAGTATAGGGAGGTGGAATAAGGAAGGGAGGTTGAAAGAAAGTAAGTAAATGGAAGGGTAAATGGAAGGAGGAGAGAGAGAGAGAGAGGAGTGATGGTGGTGTTGGTTAGTTGTTTATACAGGCAAGCACTGACTATACAGTTCAGACCGTGAGAGCGTATGCTGACTATGGAGCCTTGTGCCGTGGGAAAGCAAGCTGATGTGGCGATTCTGCTAGGGCCTCTACGGTGGATGACGCGGGTGACGTGTGGGTGAGGGCGGTGGATGAGTGGGTTAGGCCCTCACCCACCTCGCAACCATGTGACCTGCTGGTGAACATCGGCAACCCTTGAGGCCAGAATAGGGTAAGGACCTCAGCTGAGACTTGAGGATGAGCAGAGCTCTGGTTGACGTCGTGACGGGAGGACGCAGCTTGACGTGGCCTGGCGGGGAGACACGTCGCGAGGGACGTCGCTGTGTAGCCGTGTAGCCGAGAGTAAAGTTCCAGGGGGGCGACATGAAAGCATTTCTGTTAACAGTAAGTTAAAAGTACATGGTTGTTGTAGATAGAGATAAAGATTGTTGTAATCGTGGGTACAACTGGTGAACAGTGCTATTATATTTGACTGTCGTCTGGGACTGGTAAAAAGGACTCCTAGTTAGAAATGGAAGGAGAAAAGACTTTAAATATTTAAATGTGTTTTTCTTGTACTAATGTAACAGTGTAACTTTATATATATATATATATAAGTGAATAAAGAGAGTGCTTTATTTATAACAGCACTAGTAACTTTTACAAGACTAAATATATAAGGTTTATTTTAAAGCATAGAACTTTTATAAGGGCTTTGATTTATTAATATAGTGTTAGTAATAAAGTGAATTGAGTGTAGATGTCTTAGTGCGGTTTCTAGCACGGAACTTTATATTAAGTGAAATGAGGTGGGAAATACCTCAGGATTTTGTGTATATAACTTGTGAATACTTTTTTGTAATTAAAGCCTAGAAAAGCCATATCATTCTTTCACTTCTTCCAGTTCCCAGTTCTAAGTACATGTGTATAGTGGTGTATAGTGAAGCCACAAGTCGCGCGTTGCCAGTGTCTGAATGATTTCACGCTTCCACAGTATTAAATACGGGAGGATAATATTCCCGAGATAAATATAATTTCGGCACCTAGGCAGCGCTGCGACATCTGGTGGCAGCAGTGGGATAGCAGCGCTGCAACCTCTGGTAGCAGCGGTGGGGATATACTTATATTAATTGTTACTCCCAACTCTGAATATTTAAAGGAAACAACTTAAGGGAACTGGAAGGAAGAAATAGTGAATAGTGAATATTTTTTCTTTTTAAATTTGTTCTGCAAATGAGTGATTTGGATTGGAAGGGCGATCCAAACCCAGTTGAGGAATTACTTGATTCTGACGATTCTGACTCTGTTTCTGTCGGTTTTGGCTTTGTTTCTGATGATCCTGACACAGAAGACTCTGACAAAATGACTCCAACACCTGTTGATCCTAACCTTTCGAGTAGTACTGGGGGAGATATTGCACAATTATCTCAGAAATTGTCACAGGCCATCTCAGATAATAGTAAGAATCCCATACAACAATTGGGGGCCATGAAATATTTTTGTAGTTCAAAATTTCGCTCCTCAACGGACTATCCAGGAAAACAATTGGAGCCAGATGTTATGATCTGGTTAAATGACATAGAGATGAGGACCAATGATGATACGAAGTGGGCTACGAAAGGGAGAATGGAGGTGGCTAGGACATTTTCACTCGGTCCTGCGCAAGAGATTATGGAGATTTTAATCCAGGACTCTCAGGAGGACTGGGATATGTTCAAAGATCGTGTGCGGCAACAGTACTGCACTGAGGAAAGTTTAGAAACGTTACACCAGGAGTTACTTACGGCGAAGCGGAACCCCGGGGAAATTCCACTTCACTACTTCTACAGGTTATAGAGTCTGGGGGATAGGATTGTTACATTATGTGACACTTTCCGGGAATCAGTGGATCTTATCATTGTTAATAATTTTTTGGACATGTTTCCTAAGCAGTATGTTGCACATATTCCCCAGAGCAGGTACCGTAATCCAGTAGAGATAGCGAAGGAAGGAGTCAAGTGGGCAGAGAAGACAAATTCGCCTCTGTCAGAAGAAAATGTATTGAAAGAAAAAAGACAGGGAACGATTGCTAGTGTGAACCCGAGTGCAGGCAGTGTTAGTGCGTCACCTAGGCTAAAGGTTCAGCCGAACACTGGGGCGAGAAATCGTACGAGTGTGAGTGGCAGCACAGACACTAATCAAGGTTCACGCGGTGCCAGTTCCCGTGACAATAATGATTGCCATAGGTGTGGGAAGCCAGGGCACTTCGCCAAACGGTGTCGTGCGGACAGGCCCCTCCAACGGGGGAAATATGATCATTTGTCACAGGAGCAGAGGAAAAGGATTAAATGTTTTCGTTGCTCCATGACGGGACATCGAGCTGAGCACTGTGCGGTCCGTGTAGATAATCCTGGACAGCCAGTAGCTAGATGCAGGGAATGTCAGAGTACTACGCATAGTACAGATCAGTGTAATTGGAAAAGGACTAAGTCACCCGAGGAAGAAAAAAAAAAGCCGGACGAATTGGGTTGGGGAACTTAGTCATTGCCACAACGAGTGATGAAGTAGTGAAGTTGGCGGTGGTAAAGGGTATGTGTGGGAATTTACATTGTGAGATACTTCTGGATACAGGAGCTTGTAAATCTTTGATTAGCAAACAGACCTATGAAATTGCGTCAGGCCTGATACTGATCTCCGACCTTATCTAGGCGGTGGTTTGGTGTCCGCTAGCAGTGATGCAATGGACATATTGGGATTGGTGAATTTCCAGGTAGAATTAGGTGACAGAAAATATGATCAGGAATTTGTGGTAGTGAGGGACTTACCCTCAGCCGTTTCCATAATTTTGGGAGTTGATTTCATATTCGCACATAGCCTAAGTATCACTGCCAACCCGCTATGTATAAAAGTCGGGGAAGAGGAACTTGGTTTGGTGACCGAGGGAGGGAGTGTTTCTCGTGTAGAGTTCAATCCTTCCTTTGTGATAACCGAAACAGTTCCTTCATCCGAGGAAAATGAGGAAGTGGATTTTGTGACAAGTCAGTGTGTCACAAATGAGACACATTCTGGAACCTTACACATACGGAGCAATAACATTAAAGACAGCGTTAAGTGGGTGGGAGGTAGGAATGTTTATGCCAAACACTGGTAGTTCGATTGTGGCAGTGTTGTGCCCCGGCATTGTAAGTCCAGTGGATAATGGGGCAACAGGGGAAGGAACATGTTTTACTGTTGCGTATGCGAATTTAACCCCTGACCGGATATTTATAGATGGGGAATTTAAGGTAGGTACTGTATCCCCTTATGAAGAAGTCAGGTGGGGAGAGGAGCAAGTGGGACAAGAGGGAGATCAGATCACTAGTGTAATGAGTGAGGATAGACTCCGGAAACTGTACACGGAAGTAAATCAGATAACCATTCCTTCGAGCCGAGAAAATGAAGCATTAAAAAGGCTAATAAGGAAACACCCAAGTGTGTTTGTGCTTCCCGAGGATCCGCTTACGACCTCACCCTACTTCTATCATCACATATGTGCGGATTGACCCGTAGTGAACCGTAGGCCATACCGTATACCGATGAAGTGGCATGATCAAGTATGTAAGCAACTTGAGGATTTACGTAGACAGGGGATTATCAGGCCTTCTCGTTCACCTTATTCTTCGCCACTGGTTCCTGTAGTTAAGAAGGATCGTGGTTTGCGGATCTGCTTAGATTTTAGACATTTAAATAAGCAGATAGTTACAGATCCTTACCCTTTGCCCAATATTGAGCATATTCTTTCACAGTTAGGTGAGAATAAGTACTTCAGTAATTTAGACTTGAAGCAGGGTTACCACCAGATATCTTTGGATGAGGAGTCTAAGCCTCTTACGTCTTTTTCCTCACCTGAAGGGCACTGGGAGTACTGTAACCTTCCTTTTGGATTAAAAGATGCTCCGGCTTCTTTCCAGCGTATAATTAATGAAGTCATGATTGGTCTCACGGGAAAGATAACCCATACTTTTTTGGATGACATTATCATTTATGGGAAGACGTTTGATGCTCATGTACATAACCTAGATGAGGTCTTGGGACGTCTTGAAGGGGGAAAGCTAACTATTAAATTGCCAAAGTGTAGTTTCTTTAAACAGGAAGTATCCTTTTTAGGTCATGTCATCACCACCGAGGGATTACGCCCTCAGCCAGAGAAAATCTGTGCAATCCAAGATATAGCGGTCCCTAGTACTTTGAAAGAACTCCAGAGTTTCTTGGGGTTAGTGAATTATTATCGCCGGTTTGTGGAAAATTTCTCCCAGATAGCGGCACCACTCACGAAACTTACTCGTGGGAAAAGAGATGTGAAGAATACACAACAGCGCGTGGAGTGGAGTGTGGAGGCACACTGCGCATTTTGTGAGCTTAAACGGAGGTTAGCGGATGATGTATCGCTAGCCTTTCCTCGCTCTGATAGACCTTTTGTGTTGACTACGGACGCCAGCGGTATGGCGATTGGCAGAGTCTTGCAACAGAAAGATGATCAAGGGTTCCTTCGGCCATTAACTTTTTTCAGCTGTGCTCTAAACAAGGCAGAGTTGAACTATGCTACGATAGAGCATTGTTTACGGGTTGAAGGTGAACAGACCGCTTATTTTGGGTTATGAGATATTGATACAGACCGATCATCGGCCTCTTACTTGGTTGTTTAATGTAAATGTGGCTTCAGGGAGGATTGCAAGATGGCAAATCCAGGTAGCCGAATATGACATCAAGGTTGAATATTTACCAGGGCAACAGAATGTCGTAGCGGATGCTCTATCCCGTTTGCGAATGACTCAGTCTAGTGATGAAGATGAAGTTGCACTACTTGTGAGTTCAGGCACTGTGGAAATAGACACAATAGATTGGGATGTCACTGAGATAAGGCGACAGCAAGATGCACACCCAGTTTGGGGTAGATTAAAGAGTTATTTGTGGAATGAGACTACGGAGGTACCAAAATTGCCAACAAAGTTAGACTGCTTTCATTTGTTGCCAGACGGTTTGCTCTATAAGAAGGAGAGTCGGTCATTTGGCATAGGGGCAGTATTCCAAATTGTAGTCCCAGAAGATAGTGTTCATTCTGCACTTAGACTTGCCCATTGCTTACCGTTATCTGGTCATGGTGGAACCAAGATTACTTTAACTCGCTCGAGACGGTTTGCATACTGGCCTCAGATGGAGAGAGATGTCATGGAATTTTGCAAACAGTGTACCCAGTGTATACGTTCGAAGCGTTCGGGGGACGCCCCAGGCCCGCTTCTCCGTTTCCCTGATGTCACTGCCCCATGGGTCAGGTGTCACATGGATTTGATTGGTCCACTAAATAGATCAGAGGAAGTGCATTATGTCTTAACTTTCATTGATGCGATGACTCAATTTCTCGTCGCGGAACCATTAAAGTCTAAGACTGCCGAAGAGGTGGCTAGAGTGTTTGTGGAGCGAGTCATTTGTGTTTATGGAACTCCACAACAATTAGTCACGGATCGGGGAACTGAATTTGTTAACAAGGTGTTTCAGGAATTGGCACGTTTGTTGCATATGAAACATATGAACATTACTCCTTATCACCCATCCTCTAATGGATTGGTGGAGAGGGCAAATGGCACCATCATACAAATAATACGAACTATGGTGGATCAGAACGCTAATCACTGGCATAGAATGGTACCAGTTGCTATGATGGCTTATAACTCTGGATATAATCAGACTATCCGTGATTCTCCATACTTCTTGCTGTTTCTCGGGGACCCACAGGTGCCTTATCATGTAGTACAGGACCCATCTTTGAAGTACATCCTTGAGGATATACCTAATTTATTTGCCGCCATGGCAACAAAGGTTTTCGAAAGATGCCAGGACTTTCTCGATTGTGCGAGCACAGAGAACGAGAACAGAAGGGCAAAGCGATGTATAATGAAACCACTTATGGTAGGGGACCGTGTCTATGTGAAGACTGTTCCTGCCAGGGGGGTGGCAAGGAAATTGCAACCTTTTTTTCCGGACCCTATCGTGTAGTTGATCGGGTAAATGATGTTGTTATCAAGGTTCGTCCTATACAAAGGGGGAAAGTAACCATTTTACACATTGACAGGGTGCAAGTGGTCAAGGAGGAGTGTATTACGAAGAAGCAAAATTTTAATGCAAGAATGGCTTATCCTATTCATGAAGGTGGAGAGACTGGGGATGAAGGGGAAAGTGCAGGTGAGGAAATAAATGAGGAAGAATGTATCCCAGGGCCTGTAATTGACTTCAGTCTGTCTCCTCCACAAGGAAGTCAGGCTACAGGTAATGGTGTAACTGGCAACTCGGCGGATTTGCTGCCAGCCGCCGCTGAGTCGAGGCCAGCCACCACTCCCTCACACCGCACCACACCTCACACTCCACCACCTTGTAGATACAGTCTGCGGTCATGTTCTAGTGTCTAGTGTGTATGGATAGACCTATTGAGTATCAGACTGCACAAGCAGAGGCACCTGGTGTGACTGAAACACAGACTGAAGTGACTGAGGACAACACAGGAGACATGTAGTTTTTACTAAGTGAATAAATGATAGTCAGGTGAACTTGTGGTTATAGTTTTACAAATCACTTGCAGATGATTGCTTGGGTTTGGGTGAGTCCATCCCAACTGGAATCGATAGGACCACGAGAGGAGACACCTGCCAACTTGGGACTGGTGTTTTCACCTGCGGGTCATTTGATGATTACAGGAAATAACTATGTAGTCCCATTTGTACTTAATAAGGAGGAGTTGTTCCAACCTTTATGTGTTGCTCGCGACTTGAGTGATGCCATATTGTGGAATATAGGCCACATGGATAATGGCAGCGCTCTAGTTGCTTCATTACGGAATACTGTGCATGCCTTTCAAATTGAATTTGATGCTCGCTATCAGGATTTGAGCAGTTATATAGACTATCTCATGTCAGATCATCCATGGAGTCGTCGCTCCAGAAGGGGTGCGATCGACATATTGGGGCAGTTTGCCAATGTTTTGTTTGGAACAGCTACTCAACAACAGGTTGATGACATTCATGCTAGATTAGGGAGCCTTGAGACGATGTCAGAGAAGGAGAGATCAGTATTAAATGTTCATTCCAAGGTACTGAATAGTACAATCAGGAACGTGTCACACATGCAGGCAGCACTGTTGAAGATACAGAAGGCTGCAAATATTTCTTACAGTATCATACGATTGTATTCATTGAAGACCTTAGAGTTGGAGAATCAAGCAAAGATGTACGAGGCTTTGTTTAACCTTCAACTCGCCCTGTCTGACATCATAGCTGATCATTTTAGAATTAAGTTGGGTATACAGGAAATGCTCCAGGCTAGGCTGAGTTTAGATATTGTCCCTAACGAAATCTTGTTGGAATTATTGGGGAATATCTCACTCAAGGAGCCGGGTCTACTTTTCCCAGCGAGGCCAGAATATCTAGCACTGTACCGTGACATCATCAAAGTTGTACCTCGAGGTTACTTGTCAGCTGTGTGCTTTTACTTACTAATACCAGTGTTGGGTGACCCTTCTGATGTATTTGACATCTTAGGATCACCTCACTTCCTTACAGTATGCCTGCTACGGAGGTCTACGTGAGCGTACTTCACCAGTATAACTTCCTTGCTTTCATGGAAGACCGCCTCCATTATGTGCTGTTTCAAGATTTCGCCAGTTGCAGGGACCACCAGGACTTGGTGATCTGTGAACCTTTGTGATCCGTCTATCATGTCGCGACCCCATCTTGTGAGAGTGATTCTTTTCTCAACAGAAACAATGCCACTAAGCTCTGTAGGAGAGAAATCTAAACTTCATTCAGTCCAGTTTTTGTGAAGCTGAAAAATTATTGGTGCTTCTCCACAGCCCAACCTTTGTATTTCACATTGAAGTGTGCGGTGAATCCCATTAGAAAAACCTGCAAATTGTTAAGGGAGTAGGTAAATTGGTCTTGGGAGATGGCTGTAGTGCTCACAGTGAAGCCTTGACCCTTCCTGCTTATGCAACTCTCACTGTAGAAACTAAGCTCACTGTTTACCCCCATCTCTTAAACCTCAGTACCTCACTCACACATGCTGAACTTGCAGCTATCAAGGACTTACCCACTTTAAGTCCTAACCTTAACATTACTCCTCTGTTCCTGGATGATCTCCTTAAATATCAGTCAGTTGCAGTTGATTGAACCTCTCAAACCCTTCGGTTCCTCCACCTTTTTCTGGTACTATGTCCATGCTGGAATAGCTCTCTTTCTGGTTCTCCTGTCTGCATATATCCTTTATAAGTGTTACACTACTGGCTGTGGGTGTACATGTTGCAGACTTGAGTCCATACTCAGACGTCGACGTGCACGGAACCCCGCCATGCCCTACTCACGACGAGGACGTGTGCCTTCATCTTTGGGGGGAGAAATGTCGGGAAGCCGACAAGCATCCCCTCAGGCAGATGTAAGCAGACACGCAGCTGTTGCAGGTGTGGAGGTAAGTACACCTGCTGGATGTGAGTTTAGAGTGAAACACGGACAGAAGAGAAAGAATAGGGAATTCGATGTCGATTCTATGTATAGCTGTGGACAATAAGTATAGGGAGGTGGAATAAGGAAGGGAGGTTGA
>JAGKTI010038608.1:0-10694 GCA_018397915.1 Birgus latro | reverse complement strand
GAGTTTATATCCTGGAATGAGGTCGCCAGATGTCAGGGGGAAATTGTGAATATACTTTATATATAAATAAATGTGAAGCCAGATGTCACGAGGGAAATGAGAATATGTCTATGGACAATGCAATTAATTGTCTTGTCGATTGTCACAAAAGAATCTACTCGTGAAAAAAAATAGCGATTTCACTTTTATGCTGGCTTACTTCGCCAATTTTCTAGAGTCGAGAATTATATAAACTTTCTCAGAAGTACACAGCAGAGACTAAACGCTCAAGAAGGCTGTATTACTGTACTGTTGGCCTCTGAGAAAGTTAATTCACCCCTTGATAATCAAAAACTAATAATAAATGAAAAACAGGTTCTTGCTGATGCAAACTCCTAGCTGGCACAACCGATTTAAGAATTAATACCAAGAGCTGGCCCAAATACAAGTCGTAACTAATAGTTGTGGTAACTTGGAGTAGCGAAAGTGTGCTAAATATGGGGAAATCAAACACGACTGTTACATTTAACAAAGCTCAGGAAAACGAACTGTAAATTTATTAATTACATGGGAATATATTTACGTTACATGAATCTATTCAAAATCAGAGGAAAAGAAATGCACTTACTCAAGCACTCAAACGTATAGCTAAATAACGCACTGAGCTAAATAACCTTAGCCTAGGAAAACAAAAGAAATTCTGGTCAGTGGAGATGAGATTGCTTCTGCTACAGTCGATCACCAGGTTGGTGGGAGATTCGGGAATATGCCTATACTGCAGGATACTGGAGATCACTAAGAAGAACTCTATCCGAGTTAGATATCGCACTCCACGCTCTGTGACTATCAAGAGACGACTAAGGGTCGATACTGCCCAACACAAGGGCATCGTGGGAAAGGGCGTGGCTTAACTCAACGGTTGAGAGGCGATCGTAAGGGAACGATAATTCACAAAATATCGCTGAGTGGAATGCACTGTCTGTACATAGAGACAGTCATTCACGGGAAAATGACGAAAGTTTTGATAACTTGATGCAAATATAAGTACGGGGGCGGACGGTTAAAAGAATGAGCGAAATTCTGTGGATTTCAGAATTATTCCATCGTTCCCACAATGTTGATCAATGTCACGAATTACGATACGTAATTCCAAGATCTAGGAAATTCGTGACACTTTGTTGTTGTAAAGGGTTCGTCAATGGGAGAGACAAACCACCCGATGGAGTCATACCATACTCACACATTTTGCAAGACATGCCGACTACTTGTTTTTTAAAAGATGTTTTGATCATTGTATCTGTTATTGGGAAAATGGGGCAAATGTTATTTGGTGTGTTGTTACACCTGTGCATGTTACGCAAGGGGGTATGTGCTCAGTTAATTTTGGCCTGTCTGTCAGTATTTTCGTTTGTGGCAATATTATGAATATCCTACTGAACAAAATATTACATTGTTGAATTATGGCCGAACAAGGTCATATCTCAGGTGCTTGGTCATTTAACTTTTTTTTTTCTAACCAGATATAGACCAAATATGGTAATAAAGTTGAGGATGAGCATAGGATGAAATATATAATATTTTAGAACCGTTGGATAGAGGTTATGGCTGTAATTCGGTCCTATGTCTCAGCTAGCTACTCGACTTGGGGGTAGGGGGGTATCAAGGGGGGTTTCAAGAATACTCCTCCAGTATCCCTGCTTGTCATATGAGGCGACTAAAAGGGTTGGTGGTGGGTTAGTGTCCCACACCATAAAAAGAACTAACTAAACAAGCGAATAGAGAACCTTGGACCGGGAAGGACCATACGTTGACGACTAAGGAACGGACAAAGGATATTCTGAGGGTGGGGACATGGAATGTGACCGGAGTGAATGATGAAGTAAAAGAGAGAGATATTGTTCAGGTGCTTGAAGATGCAGAAGTGGATATATGTGGATTGACTGAAACTAAATGGTCGGGTGAAAGTGTTGGAGAATGGAAATTCGGTTTAGGAATACGTGCGGGAGTTAATGAGAATGAGAGGGCAAGAGAGGGAGTATGTCTGATGATAAGCAGGAAGTGGAAGGAGAATATAAGAGAGTATGGAAGAGTGGGTGCAAGGATTGTATGGATGAGGATGAAACTAGGTATATAAGCTTGGGCAATTGTATGAGCATATGCAACGACAGAGGACCGAGTGGCAAGAGTGAAAGATGAGTTTTGGGCAAGTGTAGAAGCATGTATGGGCAAGTCTGAGAGGAGCGAGAGAGTGTTTTTGATTGGAGACATGAATGACAAAGCTGAGAATGTACAAGTGGATGGAGAGGATGGTCAGTGGGGTGTGCCAGCTGAGGTGGACGGGAATGTTAGTGCTTTGGTGGGCATCTGTGCTGGTAAGGGGTTGGCAATAGCCAATACCTACTTTCGGCACAAGGTGATCCACAGGTATACATGGAGAATCATGAGAAGGATGGATGGTGAACTTGTTGAACGAAAGGCAATGATAGATTACGTGTGTGGATGAGCGAATGGGAAGACAAGTGTTGGATGCAAGAGTGTGGAGAGGGTGGGGGAATGGAATCTCAGATCATAACTTAGTGATGGCCAAGGTAAGGCTGCAAAGAAAGTGTGTGAAGAGACCAAAGGGAAGACAGGAGGAAATAGCTCCTGTTGGAAGAGTGGAGAAGTTACAAGATATTGAGCAAATGACAGAGTATAAGAGCATAGTGCAAAAAGACTGAGAAGGTATGAGTTAGAGCAGATGGAAGGGGTGGAAGATGTAAGATTTTCACGGAAGAGATAGGTGCAGCATGTGAGGTGGTTTGTGGAGTGAGGAGGTGATGCAGGGGTGTGCAAGGGACAGCATGGTGGAATGATGAGGTGAAACGAGCTGTGGAACAAAAGAAGAAGACATATAGTGAATGGCTAGCGAGCAGATGTAGGGGAGAAGATGAGAGAGAGAGAGAAGAGAGAGGTATATGTGAGCTGGAGAAGAGAGGTGAAGAGATTGGTGAAGAAGAGTAAGAAGAAAGTGGATGAAGAGTTTGGGAGGTAGCTGAGTGTAAAATGGAGGGAAAGTAAGAAATTGTTTTGGAAGGAGATAAAGAAATAAAGACAGTGTGAAACGGGATATAGTTAGAGAGTGAATGATGGGAATAATAGATTGCTAGTGGAGAAGAGAGAGAAATTGAGGAGATGGGAGGAGCAATTTGAGGATTTTTTCAATGTAGAGAGTGAGAGCAGTGCGAGTTTAAGTCGCTGGGGAATGGCTGGGAGAAGAAGAGGTGAGACGAGGGAGGAAGAGATCAGCAGGGCAGAAGTTGTGGAAGCAATGAAGAAGATCAAGATGGGAAAGGCCCCAGGAATTGATGGAGTGTGTGGTGAAATACTGAAGTATGGGGGTGAGATTGTTGCGGAGTGGATATGGAAGTTATGTAGATTAGCTTGGGAAGAGGGAAGGGTTCCAGAGGAATGGAAATCAAGTATAAATATTCCTTGATATAAAGGAAAAGGGAAGAGCAAGGGGGATTTAGGAAGATCAGATATTTGTTCTAAGATGTATAGTGGAGAAGTATCTAGAGAAGGGAGAGAAAGTGTATGCTGCCTTCATGGACTTGGAGAATGCTTATGACAGAATAGATAGGCAAGGTATGAGGAAGATATTAAGAATATATGGAGGGGAATGGAAATTGTTGAGCTCTGTGAAGAGTACGTACGAAGGAGCTAGGGCTGCTGTACGAGTGGATGGTGAGCTGAGTGAGTTCTTTGATCTGAATGTGGGACTAAAACAGGGTTGTGTGATGTCTCCATGGCTGTTTAATATATACATGGATGGGGTTGTACAGGAGATGCAAGGAAGGGCAGTGGATGTGGGGGTGGCTCTAATGAATGAGGGTGAGATGTGGAAGATCCCGTTGTTGTTGTTTGCTGATGATACAGTATTGCTGAGTGAAGATGAAGGGGAGTTGCAAGGTTTGGTGAATGAATTTGGGACAGTGTGTAAGAAGTGGAATCTGAAAGCCAATGTAAACAAGAGTAAAGTTATGGTGTTTGAGAGGAATTAAGTCACAGAATGGACAGTGAGGTTGGATGGTGAGGATATGGAGAATGTGAGTGCATTCAAGTACTTGAACAGTGTGATGAGTAAGGTTGGAAGTTTTGGGGATGAAACACTTTGAAAGGGTACAGCAGGGACGGAAGGTTGTTGGTTCACTGAAAGCGGTGATGAGAAATAGAGAGGTGAGTATCGAAGTCAAGAAGTCACTGAATGATAGTATCGTGAACCCTACCCTGACGTATGGAAACAAGGCATGGACCTTGCTAGAGGGTAACAAGTTCAGAGTGAGAGCAGTGGAAATGAGTTACTTAAGGGGAGCATTTGGAGTGACATGGAGTGACAGGTTGACGAATGAAGAACTGAAGGAACGTTGTGGGGTGGATGTGGTTGTGGTTGAGAAGATTAGGAGAAATATACCGAGGTGGTTTGGACATGTTCAGAAAATGGAGAATGAAAGACTGACTAAGAGGCTGTATGTAGGTGGGGTGGAGGGAGGAAGAGGGAAGGGGGGAAGACCGAGGATGAGGTGGAGGGATGGAGCTGAGAGGTATATGAGGGAGAGGGGAGTGAACTNNAAAGACTGACTAAGAGGCTGTATGTAGGTGGGGTGAAGGGAGGAAGAGGGGGGGGAAGACCGAGGATGAGGTGGAGGGATGGAGTTGAGAGGTATATGAGGGAGAGGAGAGTGAACTGGGGGGAGGGTATGCAATTGGTGGGTGACAGAGCGACTTCGAGGCGTTTTGTCTGCGCCACCCTTTGCGGGATTAGGGCGTTGGGCTATAGATAGATAGATAGATAGACCATAATAAGGTCAGCCTAGAAATCTCTAATCAAATTCGTACCAATATTCGTCGAATGGTTGAGGGTCCATACATACAGTTACTGGATTTTACGATACTCAGTCAAAGGTAAAGGTTACAGGATATGCTCAAAAGCTACGACCATAGACAAATTGTGTGGCACGGATGTTGCACTCTGAGCTCTCCTTACTGTTTACTTTGAAACCAACTTTGCATCCAAATGAAATACGTTCTAATTCGCACAGGAGGCTTTGATATGTCATATTTAATACCTAAGTGGAATACACTCAGTATATTTACTTATATATAAACAGGCATGTGTGATCCCTTTTGCAATATTAAACCTGCTGTTCTTCTCCTCCAGCAATATATCTTCCTGCATGTTGTTGAGGAGAATCATTTTTGTCGGTGAATATAATACGAGCCCAGTAAAGAAGATCTTTCTGCACATGGTTCTCTGCTAATCCACATCTGCCCTCACAATGCCTAGGTGTTAGTTGCAGTTTCTTGGCCGGTGTCCTGTGGTGAATACACTCGACAACTCGCATAGTCTGAACAGTCAAATCTAGCTGTAGTTGTTCTCGTACGGCCATCGTGTTGGTAAAGCTATAATTTTTTTTGCAGCTTCTCGTATCCGTCGATCATCTGTGGTCGCGGTCATCCATGGTGGTCATTCCCTCGGTTTGTTGTTCAGGTTTCCACTTCATACCCAGCGTGTCAGCCATCATGAAACTGTTGTATTTAATATTCCCAGGGTGTTGACAGTCTCCCTAATAGACTTTCCACTTTCTTGATTGCCAGCAGGACGAGAGTATCCTCCTGCCGGTTCATAATTAATACTTCCGCTCTGATAGGTTTGTGATAAATATCGTAAACATCCTAATACTGTAATACAAACAACTGCAAACTATCATTAACCATAAATATGAATACCAAACAAAGAGACAGCGACCTGGAAATTAGTGGCTTCCCTGTTATTCCCGCTTCCCTTCCGAGCGCCATGTGGCACTAAGGACTGTAACACGAAGCTTGGGTAAGATCTGGGTTGAATTGGCTTGGGCGGCAGGAAGAGAGAGAGAGAGAGAGAGAGAGACTGTCAAGAGGAATGGCTTAATGACAGCAGTGGGGTTATTAAGGCAGATAACCACTATAGGTTTAAGACGTAAGGAGAGTAGATTCTGCGACCTTACTCCCTGATCCACTTTTTATTTTTATGCAAGGAAGAAGGAACCAAAGGCAAGGAGCCCACAAACCTCTCCTTCCAAGTAAAAAACAAAAACAATACAAAAGAGAGTCAAATGCAAGATCCTTTCGTTTCGAGATGCCTGGACACACTGCTTTTGAGAGACTAAATATCATAATGGAAGTAGGAAATACAGACAGAGGGAGACAGTTCCAAAGCTGACCTGTTGCATAAATGATGGACTGAGAGTAACGGTTAACTCCTGCATTAAAGAGTTGGACAGAAAAGGGATGAGAGTTTGTTGCTAGGCGGGTGCTACACGTCCGTTGTAGAGGTATAGGGATGCAAGCAGACAGTTCAGAGGAGTAGTGACCATTGAAGTAGCGATAAAAAAGAGATAAAGATGCAAGAGACAGGTTGAAGAGACTCAGTAAAAGGAGAGTTAATGAGACGAAAAGGCTTTGACTCCACCCTATTGAGAAGAGCTGTAAGTGGGAAGCCTCCAAACCCATGAGAATTGTACTGTACACAGAGGCAAATAAAACCCGAGTATAAAATCAACAACTGTGCAGGTGTAAAGAAGGTACGAAGTCAGCTTAGCACACGTAATCTCTTGGAAGCAGATTTTAAAAGAGATGCAATATGATCTTTCCAAGATAAGTCCTAAGTGAATGATACCCCTAGCATGTTTAAGGATGATGTAAGAATGAGCTGGGTATTATTAAACATTAGTGGGTACTCCTGTGGAAGATTTTGTAGGGATGATAGGTATGAGAACTGAGTCTTAGATGCATTAAAAACACCAAGATTATTTTTACCCCAATCAGAGATACGAACCAAGTCAGTCATTAGGTGCGCCATAGCCTCATCCATTGTTTGTTGAAGTAACTGCTGAGATGGACGCTGCGGGAACCGAATGGAAAGGTGAAGAGTGGAGTCATCAGCTTATGAGTGGGTTAGATGCACAGCTTGGAAGGTCACTGATGAATAAAAGGAAGAGAGCTGATGATAGGACAGAGCACTGAGGAACATCACTGTTGATAGATCTAGGAGAAGAACGGTGGCCGTCTACAAAAGTAGCTATAGAATGACCAGAAAGGAAGCAGAGATAGAAACCGTAAGCGGGCAGTTTGGTAATTAAAGATTTTTGTCAGACTCGATGGAAAGCCTTTGAGGTGTCAAGTGCATTGGCAAAGCTTTCGTCAAAGTCCCGAAAGGAGGATGACCAGGAGTCTGAAAGGTAGGTGAGAAGATCGCCAAGGAGCGTCCCTGACGGAACCTATACTGACGATCAGAAAGAAGGTTGTGATAGGAAAGATGCTTTAAAATTTTTCAGTTAAGAATTGACTCGAAAACTTTTCAGACACTGGATGTTAAAGCAATTGGACGATAGTCAGAGGGATGGGAATGGTCACCCTTCTTTGGAAATGGCTGAATGAAAGCAAACCTCCAGCAAGAAAGGAAGGTGCAAGTTAACAGACAAAGGCATAAGAGTTTACCTAGGCAGGGTGTACGCACAGAAGCACAGTTCTTGAGGACAACAGGAGAGAGTCCATTAGGCCCATATGCTTTGGAAGTATTGAGGCCAGTGATGACAGAAAACACATCAGCTGAAGAAATTTAATGTCAGCCATGAGGTATTCATAAGGGGGAAGTGATGGAGGAACAGCACCGGAATCATTTAAGATGGAATTGGAGGAGAAAGCCTCACCAAAGAGATCTGCTTTATCAGTAGAAAAAATAGCTATACAGCCATCAGAGCAGAAAAGAGGAGGAAAGGATGATGAGGTTAGTTTTTTAGAAAGTTTTTGGCAAGGTGCCGGAAGGAGCAGGAAGAATTTGAGCTGGGGAGTTGAGAGCTTTTAGCACAGATGAAATTATTTTTAGCAAAGCGAAGAACAGACTTAGCACGATTCCGGGCAGAGGCATAAAAAACATGTGATTCAGTGATTCAGGGGTGGGTTGGCTCTGGCCCCTTTTATAGGCTCTCTCCTTGTTGTGGACAGCATTAGAACAAACATGAATAAATCAGGGCTTTCATGCATTAGTCAAAGGGTATGAGAAAGGAATGTATGTTTCCATGCTTGAGAAAATAACCTCCGTATGTGCAAGGCACACTGAGATGGCTCCCGGCCATGGAAGCAATAATCATTCCAGGGGAAATCAACCAAGTACTGCATGTGGGCTTCCCAATCCGCAGCTCCAAAGTACCACAACCGACGTTTCTTTGGAGGGTCCACAGGCCGTACTGGAGTGATAGGACAGGCTAGGTTAATAAGGTGGTGATCTGAGGAGCCCAACAGAGAGGAAAGGTTAACAGTGTAAGCAGAAGAATTAGTTGTAAGGAAGAGGTCAAGTACTGTATGTTGGAGCTCTCTCCATGGCGGTCATGGATACGGGTAGGGTGCTGTACAAGCTGCTCTTGGTCATTAATTCATTAGTGGCCAGAGTTCCTGTGCAATGGATTTTGGTGGAAGGGTGCTGAGCGTATCGCCCTCCGCCTATCGGCTCATAGTCACGAAGCTCATAAGTCCCTCCCCTTTCCTTAATAATTTTTGAAAATGCCCAGATATGTCCCTCATACAAGACACCGGGTGCTAATGGGTTAAAGATAGAAAAGATGTAGGCTTGTTCACCAGGTTTATCATTGAAAGGAGAGCAGAGCCAAAGGTGGTGGTGAACATTGACACCTCCAAGAATGGAGACTACAGAGAAAGGAGAAAGGGACAGAATGTGCTGCTTCGTAGAAGTAAGATTACAGAAGAATTTTTCATAGTCAGTCGAATTAGGGAATAAGTAAACAGCACAGATATATTTAGTCAGAGAATGACAGGAAAGCCGAAGCCAGAGAGTAAAGAATTCAGAGGAATCAAGTTCAGGAACAAAAGAGCGAGATAAGTCATTGTGTACATATACGCAACAGCCACCTTTGGCTTTGAAATCAGTATAGTGAAAGTAGGAGTAAACAGAAAAGGGTTTGCTATCAGTTGACTCTGACAGCTGAGTCTCAGTTAGGAAGAGAAGGTGAGGTTTAGAGAAGGAGAGGTGGTGCTCAGCAGACCGAAAGTTAGAGGAAAGGTCACGAATGTTGCAGAAATCAAGAAGTGAGTCAGACAGTGGTTCCAGGTAGCTCTTTGTGTCGTTAACGGGAGAGGGGCAGATGGTGGGGGCATTTATGTTCCCCCCCCTCCCCCGGGAACTCCGAGACTTGATTATTAGTTGCCATTTTTCTTTTCTAATTTTGAAAAGGAAGTATAGTGTGTACTGTCCATGTAGTTTGGTGTTGACAGTTAGAGAAACTTGTATTGGAGAGCATGCTGGCCTGCTCTCTGTTTTACTGAAACACTGAAAAAGTTCAGAAATAGGGGGATGGTCAGGAACTAGTCCCGAGACCCGAGGGCTGATGAAACGGGAGCTCCAGCTTTCTCTGTCATCAGCTTTCCATCCGCCTTGGGAGTACTGCCCTGCTCGACTGATGCTACAGTCTACTCCTCTGGGCTACAGTGGGGGGTAGAGGAACTGGCTGTTTAGAGGGGGAAGGGGAGAGCGAGAGAGGTAGCGGGTTTGAGGGAGGAAGTGCGGGGAGGAGATGATGGGAGTGAGTTTCCAACAATGAGAGAGTTGGCAGAATGGGAAGAGAGGATTATGTTTTATTAAGACACTAGAAGCCAGTAACCACATCTTCGTGTGGCATAATTTTACAAGCAGAAAATGCCAGTATACAGTCTATGGAAACAATTAGATTTTTGTATCAAATAAATCATTGACAAAGAGTGTGCTCACCATCTGGCAAGGCACGACCTGAGCAATTGTAATGTGTGTGAGCACCGGCTAGATTAGTCTATGATACGGAAATCTCTTCATATCATTTGGTTATCATTGTAGTTGAAGTTTATCTATTAACGAAATGAGCTATGACAATAATTGAAAACTCTCATACCTATGGTTATTTTTACTAGAGTCTTCTAATATATGATTTGTAGCTACGTATCACTTTTAAACCGTGATTGGCAACCCAATCGTTCATCCTCCTAGACACAAGAAATGTATGAATACATCACGGGCTGCAGGCGTACCAACTGCCTGACCCAAGTCACACTCATAAGGCCCCGTCACACGATCAGTGGGCAAGTGTGGTGATTCATCATGGAAGCAGAGAATGCATGGAAAATGATCGTGTAGACGTGCGGAACTGAAGCACCATCCTTGCTTGAGCAGGTTCGTCAGCGACACAAAACTCCAGCTGAACCACGCTCTTCGGCACCATGCCCGGCCACCACACTTGCCCATTGATAGTGTTGACGGGGCCTTTATGCTGTACCAGGTCCAAGATCCACCAACAAATACGTATGTCCAACATGCTCAAAACCTATCACGTCAAGCCTACAGACAAAGGGTTCAGTTCAGTGCAATTCCTGCAAGAACTAGACCCATTACACCTGCACAACAGTTGCATCCAGAAAATATTACATATACACTTAGACCTGCTCCTTATACTCCTTCTCCCCATCCACTAACCCCCCCCCCACTAACCCTACTCCTACTTTCTCCACACCTCCTCAGCCAAACCTACCAACCCTCCCCCACACCATCCAATCCCCCAACTCTTCCCATTCCACCCCATCCTAATCCATCCCAGCCTTTACCTCCATCACAACCTTCTCCTACCCTTTCCCCTCCACCCACACCACCACCT
>JAGKTI010038607.1:0-10694 GCA_018397915.1 Birgus latro | reverse complement strand
TATACAGTATATAAGTCGAACGGTACAGTAACAATAGTGTTCAGGGAATCATCAGAGGTTCTAGGGAAAGCTAACACAGCCGAAGCCAACAAGTATTCAAGAGCGACCCTTGGCCTCAGGAAAAGAAGAAAGGAGATGGAAAAAATATCAAAGATGAAATAGAAAGAGCAGAAATAAATAAGCTTATTATCAAGAGCCAGAAAGAAGAAAAGAGAAACATGACTTGGATCAAAGAGCGCATAAAAAAAACTGGAAAATCTTTGGAAAGGGGACCAAAAGAAAATGGTAACCAGGAAAGAAACAAATTTTTATTTCACTGGAAGACAAAAATGGTGCAGCCAGCAAGTGCAGAGAGAAGATGGTGAAGAGAGTTGAAGAATTTAGTAAAGACCTGTATGTACCAACAGCTGATTTTTTTACAGCTGACATTTTATATACCTGAGATAACACCAGATGAAGTAAACGTTTCTCTTAAAAGTATAAAAAGAGGGAAAATCCCAGAAGATGAACTAGTGGTTGTTTACCGTCGGGTGCACGAGCAGAAGTTCAAAACGGGCTCCCCCACTTTTTCATTCATTCTTTCTTTCTTTCTGTTGTATCAGGCTCCACTCCACCAACATGTGGTGCTCTGCAGAGATTGTATGTAGGGTGAGAAGTGTTTGTAAGTGTGATTGTTGTGTTGGAGTGGCTTTGGATGTGTGTGTAGTCTGTGAACCAAGTGTAATCAAGCCGACTGGGTGCAAGCATACTTATGTGACAGGTTCAGCCACAACACCTTATGTCCGGCAAAGCAGTACTTGGTCGGAAAAACGCTCTCAAAGTTTATCACCCTGGCGGGGCGCAAACCCACGTTCTTCAGTGTACGAAAACGCACACTTTACCACTGTACCACAGATTCAGTGTATAAAGAAAAGGAAAACTCCCAAAATATGGAGTTATGCAATAATTTTTTGCCTCACAAGAAATGTGACGCAAAAAGATCTTAGAATTATCGACCTATTAGCTTATTATTAGTTTTTTGCAAACTCTTCACTAAAGTCCTTAAGGACAGAATAACAACAAATTTGGAAGAAAGACAGCCTCGTGAGTAGGCAGCATTCTGAAGCGAATATTCGACCACTCATCATCTACACACAATGAATCAGCTTATTGCGACATCTACAGCATATTATAAACCATTGTGCTTCATTAACTCTCCTCCTTTGACTGGCTCCCATCAACCTCTGTCTCTTCGCTGCACTGTCGCCTCTTTATCTCTTTTCTGTCGCTACTTCAATGGTCACTGCTTCTCTGAATTGTCAGCTTGCATCCCTCCACCACTACAGCGGGCACGTAGCAGCCGTCTAGCAACAAACTCTCATCCCTTTTCTGTCCAACTCTCTAGTACAAGAGTTAACCGCTACCCCCCGTCCTTCATCTGTGCAACAGGTCATCTCTGGAACTGTCTTCCTCTGTCTGTTTTTCCTGTTGCCTACGATCTCCAGTCTTTCAAACGCGGTGTGTCCAGGCATCTCGAATGAATGAATCTTGAATTTGGCTCTCTGTTATGTTTTTTTTTTTTTTCATGGTGGAAGCAATTTGCAGGTTCCTTCTTCCTTGCATTAACAAAAAAAAAAAAAGTTTAGTTAGTTACGAAAAGGCTTGCGACTGAGTGAAGCACATAGAAATTTTAATTCATTGAGGGAACAACATTTGCAAACAGCAAACTGCAACTGTTAAGCTTCATTAGGACTCGGAAAAAAATACGATTGAGAAAGGCGTGTGTGGATGATAAAATTTCAACAAAATTGTTTACAGCATGCCTTGAAAACACTTTCAGAAAGCTAGAATGGAAGAACAAAGGAGTAAACATAGATGGAGAAAACTTCAATCATTTAAGATTTGCAGATGACATTCAGGGACAACAGTAGAAATATTAATGGATCGATAAATAGAAAGCCTCAAGATGGGGCTAAATGTGAATCCAGGTAAAACTAGAGTGATGTTTAATTCAAACACACCAAAGAGCGTCATCAAAATGAATTAAGAATCTCTTGGAAAAATTGAGGAGTACAATTACATGGACCAAATACTAAAACTATCGAATGAACATGAAAACGAAATAAAAAGTACTGCTTTTGAATGGCAAAATTTGATAAAACACAAAGACAGCAAGAGAAGTTGTTTGTTAGTATGTATGGAACAGAAAGTATATAATGAAGGCAAAATCCTACCTATGACGTATGGAAGTGAGACCTGAAAAATGACAAAATCAATGGAAAATAAACTATTCCTTTCTCAAAGAGCAAAAGAAAGTCAGTGTTGGGAACATCCTTGAGACATAGGAAGAGATCAGTCTGGGTGAGAGAGCAGACTAAAGGCAACGACATTATACAAGTTATAAAAGAACAGAAATGGAGGTGGGCAGGTCATGTACCGAGAATAAGGATAACCGAAGAAGCAAAAAGTTGACCTACTGGACTCCAGTAGATTGCGTGCGTAGCAGGAAAAGACCAGACAGGAGGTGGAGAGGTGAGATAGCGAAGTTTGCACGAGAAACTTGGCAGAGGCTGGCTCAGTCAGGAAACTCGTCGAATACGAGTACGTTCGGCAGTGGACTTGCAATGACTGATTCTCTCTCTCTCTCTCTCTCTCTCTGTTTATTTATATGTATGCATATATGTATGTAGATAGATAATTAGACAGATAGATACACATACAGATAGATAGACAGATACAGTATACAGTATGTATATGTAGTCTCATCTCAATTATTTTACTAAATACACATTAAAATGTGGAGAGGATGGAGAGTGAGAGACTGATGAGGAGAGTGTATGTGAGTGAGGTGGAGGGAGGGAGAGGGAGCGGGACGCCGAGGATGAGATGGAGGGATGGAGTGGAGAGGTATATGAGAGAGGGGTGTGTGAGCTGGGATCGGGGCAATGAAATGACAGGGAACAGGGCGACATGGAGGCGATTTGTTTGTGGCCACCCCTTACGGGATTAAGGCGTCTGGCAACAGACAGATAGACATTGAAAGCATAAGTGGCACACAGTTACCTATACTGGTAATCAAATGAAGAACGTTGTAGAGCTATGAAAAATATTGAAAATTATAAATTAATAATAATACCATTATTATGAATTTACATAAGTGTAAAATAAGTGTTGATCAGACCTTTTATGGATGGGGATATAAAAGAGATACAAGGTAAGGAAGTGGATGTTGGAGTGACCCTAATGAGAGAGGCCAGTGTTTGGAAACTCCCTGTACTGTTTGCAGATGATACTGTATTGTTAAGTGAAGACGATGGGGATCTGCAAGGCTTGGTGAATGAGTCTGGGAGAGTGTGTAAGAAATGGAATCTAAAAGTGAATGTAGGGAAGAGTAAAGTTATGGTCTTCGTGAGAAATGAAGTCACTGAATGTACAGTAGGGCTGGATGAGGAGGAGATGGAAAATGAGAGTGCGTTTAAGTACTTGGATAGTGTGATGAGTAAGGATGGACGTTTCGAGGGTGAAGTTCTTGAAGGGGTACAACAGAGAAGAAAGGTTGCTGGTTCGTTGGAAGCAGTGATAAGGGACAGAAAAGTGAGCATGGAAGCAAACAAGTCACCGCATGACAGTATTCTGATACCAACTCTAACGTATGGAAGTGAAGCTTGGACCTTGTTGGAAGGACGCAAGTCAAGAGTGAGAGCAGTGGAAATGAGTTATTTGAGAGGTGCATGTGGAGTTACATGGAGAGACAGAATGACAAATGAGGAAGTGAAGGAGCACTGTGGTGTGGATGTGGATGTGATAGAAAGCATTAGGAGAAATACACTGAGGTGGTTTGGCCATGTGAACAGGAGGAAGAGCGAGAGACAAATAAGGAGAGTGTATGCGAGTGGGGGGGAGGGGGGGAGAGGGAGGGGGAGGCCGATGATGAGATGGAGGGATGGAGTGAAGTATATGAGAGAGGGGGGTGTGAGCTTGGAGCATGGCAGTGAAGTGACATTGGACAGGAAGACATGGAGGCAATTTGTTTGTGGCCACCCCTTACGGGATTGAAGCGCCTGGCAGTAGATAATAGATAGATAGATAGATAAGTGTAAAATGTGCGAAGCCCAAGTGAAAGCTGAGCACAAGGGAGCCACTTGCCTGATGGTTCCTAAGGAGTTGTCAAAATTGTCGGTGTTGATCTGGAAGGTGAAGGTTGTGTCCGTCGTGTCCTCCTCAGTGATGATATTGCTCATGTGGGGCGGCACTGGCAAGTACATACGTAGGTTAGCTCTTCCTACCCTAACAAGATTAAATATATTAAACAAGTTATGTATTCGGGTACTACGAAGTTTTTTTTTTTTTTTACGTTCTGACAATAAAACATTACTTCGAGTCAGTGGTGATTTAATTACTGTTTCATAAAACAAGGGAGGAAATGCTCAGCTGAGTATTACATGAATATTTGGCACACTGCTTAGAAAAGCTGACCGAATACCGAATGGTCTATCTATCTATATACCTAGGCTGCTTCCCCCAAGAAAAGGGAGGTAGCCGAAACAGGTCGACACACTCCCAATTTACTCATCCACTCAAACACATTCATTCGCATCTTAGCCCCAAAGGGGAGAAGGGACAGATCCTCACAGCACCACACCACACGAGGGTCAGTGACATCCGCAGCAGGACCCAACAGCAAAGCTGGTTGACCCCTGTCGCATCATAATGGACCCATCCTCTTACCCGCACCTGACCTGATCAGCTGATCAGACAAAATGCGCGAGAATATCTCCTTAGGGCTGCGTCATCATTTATTCATTCACAATTTCTCTCCATTCATTTCTGTCACGCACAGCCACTCAACCTTGCTCAATAGACAACCCTCTCGCATCCAACGCTCTCTTCACACTGTCCATCCATCCTATTCGTGGTCTTCCTCTCAGCCGTACACCTCTCACATCAGATCTAGTTATCTTTTTCACCAATCGCTCATTACCCATTCTCTCCATATGCCCAAACCATCGCAACACCCTCTGCTCAACTCGATCAGCCATCTCCCGAACAATTCCAGTTCTCCTTCGCACTTCATCATTTCTCACTCGATCCATACGCGTCACTCCTCAGACACCTCATCTCAATTACATTCAAACTTTTCCTCACTGCTACACCCATATTCCATGTTTCAGCCCCATATAACGCAGTCGGTACCACAATACCCTCATACAGCCACTCTTTACATCCATTCTAAGCAAACGACATCTAAACACTTTTTTCATTCCTCCCAGCACCTTTCCAGCTTCATTCATTCTAAACTTCACTTCTGCATCTATTCTTCCATCCACAGCAACATGTGACCCTAAATACTTAAAACACTATACCTCCTCAAGCAACTCACCATTCAAAACTATATTCATCCTCCTACCATCTACAAACCTCATACACTTCATCGCTTTACTCTTATTCTCATTTATTTTCAGTTTCCCCCTTTCACACACCCTTCCAGACTCCTCTACCAACTGTCTCAATCTCTCCTTTGAATCAGCCACCAGTGCAGTATCATCCGCAAACAACAGCTGCTGCAGATTCCACTCTCTACCATCAACATTCACCAGATTCAGTCCTCCACCTAACACTCTTGCATTCACCTTCCTTACAACACCATCCATATAAATATTAAACAACCAAGGCGACATCACACATCCCTGCCGCAGCCCCACTCTCACGGAAAACCAATCACTCCCAGTATTTCCCCCTCTTACACACGCTCTGCTATTTACATAGAAATTTTTCACTCCTTTAAGTAACCTGCCGTCAAGCCCATACAGTCTTAAAACAGTCCATAAAGCCTCCCTATCAGTTCTATCATATGCTTTCTCTAAATCCATGAATCCCCAAAACACATCCTTACCTTTCGCTAAATACTTTACACACACCTGTCTCAGCAAACACATGATCCACACATCCCCTCCCTCTCATAAAGCCACACTGCTCATCACCAATCACTCCCTCTGTACCCTCTCTAACTCTCTTAATTAACACTTTACCATACACCTTACCTATAATACTCAGACTCAACAGACTTATACCTATGAAGCAAGTACATTCATACTTATCACCATTACTTCTATACAGTGGGACCACACAAGCACTTGCCCAGTCAATTGGCACCATACATTGCACAAAGCACACATTGAACAATCTTACTAACCAGTCAACAATTGTCGCTCCACCACCTTTCAGTCATTCCACAGCGCACCCATCCATACCTGCAGCTTTCTCTGCTTCCGTCTGCTTTACTGCCTCTTACACTTCCTCCATCATGATCAAAGACTCATTTAACTCTCTCAACACATTTATTTCTTGCACCCTTCCATCTGCCACAGTCTCAGCCTCCCTATCCTCCTCTACATTTAACAGTCTTTCAAAATACTCCACCCATCTCTTCCTTGCTGCATCCATCCCATTTAACATCCTCTGCTTTTACTCGTTCTTCCTTGCCAGACTCTCCCTTTTACACCCTTTTCACCTCCTTCCAAAACATTTTCTTATTCTGTTGAAAATTCTCAGTCAAACGCCTACCCCACATCTCATCTGCTGCCACTTTAGCATCATGCACAGCCCTTCTCGCACTATTCCTCTTTTCCTTGTCAGGGGGAATATGAAAAGTGTACCTATGAATGCTAGGAATAACTATTGAGTCGAATATCACAAGAGAATCGACTCGTGAAATCAAGTAGCGATTTAACTTTTATGCTGGCTTACTTCGCCAATTCTCTAGAGTCGAGAATTTATAAACTTTCTCAACAGTACACAGCAGAGACTAAACGCTCAAGTAGGCTGTATTACTATACTGTTGGCCTCTGAGAAAGTTAGTTTCTCCCCTTAACATTCAAATAATAATAATAATAATAATGATAAACAGGATCTTGGCTGAGCCAAACTCCTAGCTGGCACAACGAATTTAAGAATTAATACCAAGAGCTGGCCTAAGTACCAGTCATGATTAATATAAGGAGTTGTGCTAACTTGGAGTAGCAAAAGTGTACTAAATATGTGGGGAAATCAAACACAACTGTTACATTTAACAAAGCTCAAGAAAACGAACTGTAAATTTATTAAATACATGAAAATAAATTTACGTTACATGAATCAATTCAAAATCAAAGAAGGGGAAATGCACTCAGTCAAGCACTCAGACAAATAGCTAAATAGCCTTAAGCCTAGGAAAAACAAAAGAAATACTAATCAGTAGAGATGAGACCGCTGCTAATACAGTCGATCACCAGGCTGGTGGAAGCTTCGGGAATTCACGCCGATACAGCCGAGACTTCTGAGATCGCTAAGAAAAGAGACCCGCTCGAGCTTTGCGCACAGCACATCCACACTCCGAGACTGTCACTTGGACGACTGACTCGATGCTTGATCTAAACAGATGCAGCGTGTGAAAAGGGCGTGGCCACATAACGGCTAGGGAGGCAAGTGTAAAGAAACGATAATTCAGAAATTATCACTCAGAGGAATGCACTGTCTGTACATAAAGACAATCACTCGCGAAAGAATGACGATAGTTTTGAAAATTTGATGCAAATACAAGTACACGAGTGGGCGGTTAAGAGAATGGCGAATTATCACGGCCTACTTCAGAACTATGCATCGTTCCTGCAAATCACTCGATGTCACGATTTACAATACATATTTTCACGATGTAGAAAATTCGTGACACCTTATACCTCTCATTGGCACCTCATCCTTCCTCTGTAACCACACTTCATATGCGCGTCTCTTCTCAGTCACAGCCTTACTTAGCTACTTCCTCGCACCACCATTCACCTCCCTTTCTTACACCACCACCCACTCGTCTCACACCACACACCTCTTCCGCATGCCTCACCACAGCACTCTTAAACAACTGCCATTCCTCCTCCACACTGCCATTCTCCTGACGTTTTACTGTGTTCTACTCATCTTTCAATTTTTCCTGATACTCTATCATTTTCTCTCTTTTATCCAACTCACTCACTTTCAAAACCTCCCTGCCACACCTAACTCTCCTAGCTTTCACCTATCTCTTACCTACTTTAAACTATCCCCGCACCAGGTAGTGGTCAGACATACCTCCACTCTCCCCTCTCAAAACTCTCACATCCAACAATATTCCTATTACATTCCTGGACACAACCACATAGCCCATCAATGCTCTATCAACAACGCTTCCACCCTCCTGTCTCACCCATGTATACTTATAAATATCTTTCTTCTCAAAACAAGGAATTCCCAATCACCATCTCTCGCTCAACGCACACACACACTTATCTTTCGTTCCCCATTTTCATTTCTTCCAGGCACACCATGCATACCAACTACACCTTCAACTGCTACATTTCCCACTCTAGCATTCAGATCCCCCATCATTACCACATTCACATTCGCTCCAAAACTCCGCAAACACTCATCAACATCATTCCAGAAAGACTCCCTCTCTTCTTCATCCCTTTCATTACCAGGCCCATATGCACTCACAAATACTCACAACTCACGTTCAGATTTCGCTTTCACCCACATCAGTCTCGGTGACACCTCCTTCCATTCAATCACACACTGCTGTACTTCTGGGCTCACTAGCAAGGCCACACCTTCTCTTGCCCTTCCTCTATCAACACCTGACAATCTTCCATTCACACTTCCAAACGTAGACTCACCTTTCCCTTTCATCTTTGTTTCACTCAAAGCTAACACATCCAACTTTCTTCTCACAAACATTCTCCGAATGGTACATCATGTATTAGTGATAGTGACCAGGCGAGTGATTAATATTTGTAAACAAGGAATTGTACTGGTTATCCACCAGTCAACTCATGTGAGATATCATATATGATGAACTGTAACTTTGATCACGTTGTCTGTCAAGATCAATGTCTATATAATGTTACGAGGAAATCAGGAATGAGCAGAACTTCAGTTTTTGCTCAGCCGTTTTAGAATAGTGGCAAAAAGGCAGTAGGATATATTACAAAAGTGACATATCCGGTATTTCAGTAAGTTTTGGGTATCACCAGTATCATCAAAATTTCCATACTACTCATCTGCAAGTCCAAGAAGCATAGTGATGTGGTAGGGGTAGAGGATAGGCTACCGTAGTCCATATCATTTAAGCCCTACAAGACTACGCCAGTGGCAATGCTTTATCGCTGGTCACCTCCGGAATTCAAACAATGCACATCTTCCTCCGACCCGAACTCTACCACTGTACTACGCAGACGCCAAGGTTCCAGGTGTACACCGCATGGAAATTGCCAAACCAGTTTGATGACAGAGCCAGGTTGGTTCAGTAACACCGTTTTCATCCGTCCTTTGATTAACTCGATATCGGTTATCAGAGGGTATGAGAATTTTTTTTTAATAATATTCATTTTTACTTGAAAAATCTAAATTTATAAATCAAGCACGTTTGCTGCAGCACATACCTCCTGAAGGTGTCTTCAATATAAAGTCTTTCGACAGCACCACTGTCCCCTCCATGCGCTTCACAGTTACCCTGTTAACAAACACAAGAGAAAGGCAATAATGTGCACTCGGACAATATACTATTTGCTAAATGTGTAAAATGAGCGGAACAAATTTTTGATATATATACAAAATATCCCTTTTGTTATTTAGGAAATGGTAATCGAATGAATTACTTATTAACACTGATATTTCCGGAGAAACTGAATTCAACAGGCGAGACCATAGGCAGCAGGCAAGATGGTCTGAGAGAAAAAGTGCGGAGATGACGAGATGTGTATTGTTAATCAAGGCTGAGTCTTAACCATTCCCTTACACAGAATACCCGAAAAGAGAAGGAGCAGTAAGGATACACAGGCACTGTACAGTATGTATGCTTTAAATGGGTGGGTATGCAGGCTGAGATCATTAGAGCTGTATATTAATACAAAGTATGACATTATTCTCGCTATCGGGACAACTGCAGAATTGTACTTCATTTAAGTCCAGAAAATATCCTGGGTGATGGGGACATTGTTATGACTGATAAATTGATGGCTTTCTTAAGAGAGACCGGATTGATCAGGGTGATGTGACTTTTTTACTAAATGGTTTTGGTTTTTATCGTTTGTAAATATGCATATATTGTACTATTAATTAGGGTCGAAAGTTGACGTATTTGAAATAGTTCCTGTTTCTGACTGATCTATTTCTAATATAGATGTCCCCTACATTAAACCCCGTTCCTTGCCTGACAGTCACCAGCTGATGAGTGCAAGTGTGCAGTATAGAAAGGTATTGGGCACTTGCAGTCGATGGTGGTCTGTTGAGCGAGGTCCTTCACTCTTTGCACACATTATGTAAATACATTATACCACCTTGGTTAAGTTGTCCTAATTAGGGCCGACAGCTGACGTATATGGAAATGTTCCCGACTCGTCTGGTTCTCTCTCATATATTGATGTCCCCTATATTAGGTTGTGCCTCGACTGACAGTCAGCAGGTGATGAGTGCAGGTGTGTAATGTAGACAGGCATTACATATCTGCAGTCGATGGTGTTCTCTTGGTCGAGGTATTTTTGCCATTAGTGTAGGTTTAGTTATTGTCTATTTAGGATTTAGTCTAGGTTAGTGATTTGTCTGTTAGGTGATTAGTTATAGAATCTTTAGATTATGCATTTTTTTAAATTAAGGTAAAAAAAATATAAAAACAAGGAAAAATAAAAAATAAATAAAAAAAATAAAAA
>JAGKTI010038606.1:0-10694 GCA_018397915.1 Birgus latro | reverse complement strand
CCTCCCGGCACGGCAGTCCCGGGCGCGGCTCGAACTCGCAACCCCCCGGTCCCGAGCTGGATGCTCTGAGCCACCGTGCCCCCATAAATGAAGAAAGTAGCCGCTGTTTTTGCCATGTGCGATATATCATGTCCTAACACAAGGCAATATGAAATTACATTTTAATAAGCCTTTGAAGTTGTGTATCATCCACTCACTTGGTGTAGTGCTGCCTACTTCTTCCTTAGCCTTTATCATTCTCTTTCTGAGCCTGCCCTCCTCTCTTCCTATTTCTCCCATCTTTCCTGTCACTTCTTATTGCTTTTCTTTCCTTTACAGGTGGCATTACATTGAGTGACAAGCCAAATGGTTTCCTGTAAACCAAGAAACCATTTACAACGCTGGGTGGTAACCATATAACCAAACCATACGTGCTCCCTACGTGTCAACAAGTGTGTTGGTGGAGGGTTAGTGCCCCTTCCTGTAAAACAAATAACTCAGAGTCAAATGGCCACCCCTTACGGGATTATGGCGTCTGGCAATAGATAGATAGATAGATAGAAGTTGTGTGTCGAGTTATGTAAGTCAGCTAAAAGGAGAAGCTGTAAATTAGTTTATAGGAAAAATTTCATTGTACTCAGTGACATAAAACATTTTGATGGAATGGGCCTTTCACTTTTGTCTTGTCGGAGACTTTATGAATTTAAATTCGGTGTGCACCAGTGCTTGTTAGTACCTCATCTCTTTGATCTAAGGATGTATTATTTCTTTCATCCATTTCATCCTGTATATCCAACATTAACATTTTGGACCCTTGTACAAGTATATTGCCAATGTTTACTTTCGATTTTTTAACTAGCCGAAAAATTTCCATCCCTCCACCTGACTGCTGGTCTGAAATAGAAGATATGATCAATACATGGTGCTGGTCACGAAGAGGTGCTATGGAAAGAGGGTATAGCCACAGTATCTTTTTTTGCCACTGAGCTACATGGAGTAAGCTGCAAATGGACAAAAACTGGTCAAACAAAACGACAGTGACGCAGGGATTCGAGATGTTTTCTTTAGACTCACTTTCTTAAGGAATATGATTTTAGTACTAGATACATCACAGGTGATTAACATTTGATTTTCGAACAAAAGTATTGAAGAAAACAAACCAAATATACCTACTTTGTGATAATACAGAGAGCCGCCTGAACGACCCCGTCAACATGTTTACTGCCGATCCCGCCGACTGAACGGGACGTCAGCACACCAATCAAACTCAAATGTACACAATTTAAAAACCATAAATCGAGGTGGAAGCCTAACTGACAGCGTTGAAACCTAACTGAAGGTTTCACCCCCCAGATCACCCAATGACTGACCTACCTCGCAGCGTGCAGACTAAAATGTGCAACAGGTAAAACTTTCGCCCACACAATATCGTGCGTTAAGAACGTTCGTTAATCTTGGAGCGTTCAGTAATCATCACACAACTATGCGATGGCGAAGGAAGGCGCGATCATAAATCTTTACAAACACCATGCAGGAGACATCCATTTAAATGTAATACAGGTTAGCAAAATAAAGCACTTCGATTAAATAAAAAAAAATTCATATTCCTTACAATCTAAGATATATACAGTATGAAGTACAATAATAGTTTCTCCCATTTACGAACTTAAAAAAAAAAAAAAACTCAAATAAAGTCCAGTATATACTGTAATCTATAAAAAAAAAAAAAAATCCTGTCACATTTCATTCCAATAACAGATTTGGAAATAGCGCGTCACTCGTCAAATTTTAATTAAAAATCCGCAACTAGATAAAATGAATGAACATTAGTTTGATACATTTTCTTAGGGTAATTTTGAAAGCCATAAGCTTCATAGAAAATGTGAGGTCACTGCAAGTGAAAGAAAACTATAAAAGGAATGCGGGGGTAAACTTGCGCAGAAATGCTGAATTTTATGCTCTAATCATATGCATAAGATAATGAAGTAGTAGTGGTAGCAGTTGTAGTAGTACAGTAACCCCGGTATGTCTGACCAAGCAGACAACCGTAAGCGAGCAATCGCCCCTGTCGGCTGTCCCATGCAGTAAATCAATGTTTCCTTGTGGCAGACAGCGCCTAACCGCAAGTAGGCACTGGGAAAAGTGGTTGTTCTCGGATGGGCGCCGCTTTGTGTTTCTCCATCCAGTTAATACTGGCACCACAGTAGACTCCACTTCACTCCTTTATTTGGTTATATGGTTACCACCTAGCACTGTAAATGGTTTTCTGGGTTAAAGGAAACCATTATTCTTGTCACTCAGTGTAGAGTCACCTCAAGGCAGCACTACGTCGAGTGAGTAGATGATGAGCACTCCCACCTACTACTCGCAAGAACATATAAACATACTGTATAATGCATGTGAAGCTCATGAAAAATGACAGCCTCTTAGGCGTTCTACAGCAAATGCTCCATGTTCCTGTATTGAACTTCTCATACAAAAGTCATGATTAATATTCAGGTTTAATTTAGCATCATTTTTTTTTTACCCGGAAACTTGTACACATCAGAAACGACTTGTAACATTTATTATCAATGTTGTCTACACTCATGTCGAAATTTATCAATTATTACAATTAGCGCTTGTGTGTATACACGGTAATGCGTAAGTCGTTTTACTGAGACGTATATATTCGCTGTCAAATTCTATGATGTTTTTATATGTGAGTATTTACGTGTATTACAAAAAGGTTCAATAAGTCTCTTATTGTCCGTAATAGCAGATAATACGTACAGTGTTCAGGGTTAACTGGTGCTGGAGAGGGATGCCTTCATGTGGTGGCACTGATATAACTGGGCTTTGGAGATGCCCAGTTATACATACGTCCCTCAACACCCTCCCTGTCCCACAAAAGAAATAGGTTGGGCTGCAGATGGAGGACAACTTGGGCCTTCAGTCCAATTGGTTCGCACATCAGATGAACCTGGGGCAACAACTACTACTATATCGAAGCGAGTATGCGGGAACCAGTGTCTCTTAGCTTCACTACTCGCTGGTTTACCTAACCCACTCATGGGCAAGACAACTTTAATGTTCTATTCCAGCTTCCATTAGACGAACCCTTCAACCATAATTTTGCGGTATCAGGTGGTAGATGGTGGCAACCATCATCCAGTCATTTGATGTAGTACTGCATACTTCTTCCTTCACCTTTATCACTTTTCCTGTGTCTGCCCTCTCTCTTCCTGCTTCTCCCATCTTTCCTAACCTTTTTATTATTATTCTTTCCTTTGCAGATGGCTCTACTTTGAGTGACAAGCCAAATGGTTTCCTGTAAGCCAGGAAATCATTTACATTGCTGGGTGGTAACAATAAAACCAAACCATACGCGTTCCCTACATGCCAGCAAGTGGGTTGGAAGAAAGTTATTGCCCCTCCAGTAAAAGGAAAAAAAACTGAAAGACAAACGACCACCCCTTACGGGATTATGACGTCTGGCTAAAGATAGATAGTTACACTAAAGCGTTAAGTAGAAGGAAGCTTTTCAGGGAGATTATTAACCACTTATTACTGACGTGAATGAATAATGACTAATATACATCAAAGCACGTGGCTGCACGTTAATATTCACCCTTACATTACAAGTACGTCATTTTTTGCTGCTTCCAGACCATTCAGGTAAGCTTCAAAGAGCACTCAAGTACTTAACAGGTTGATAAATTATATCTAATCATCCCTGTCAGTTCCAAAAGTCTCTCGAGCTGAATCAAGCAGTCCTGATATACCAAGAATAAAATATATAATACACCATCGGAGTGAAGTGATTAATAATGTCATGTATGCAGAGAATACATGTGGCACAGAGAGGAGCTGACTGATTTATGTAGAAACTAAAAGGGCGTTCAATAGAACACATACCTTCAACATCCTGAGCTCGTATAAAGCTGCATAACGCAAATTAGGAATCAACAAAGTACTGTAATTCCACGTTTGAGTCTTGTGTTAATGTAGCCATTTTTCATCCATTTACTCTTAACGAGTCGTCTTATTCACATTCATTATTTCTCATCTGATCATTATAGTGTGAATTATAAAGAGACAGAGTGCCCTTCTCCTCTGGCATATTTTCATCATAATCAAGCACGTAATACTTAGATTATTATGTAACACACTTTGATTTTCACCATGATCCACTTTTTTAAATTGTAAAAAGACAGAAAAAAAAACACACAGAGGGAAGGGAGAAAGACAACCTCCTTCCAGCTTTGATTCCAGAAGTCAAACCGTATACAAAAATTAATAAATATAAATAGGACTATTTCACATATTTCTGAGTCGGAGAGAAGGAATGAAAGGCTGGCAGGTAAGGTATAGGGCAGTGCAAAGTATGTGAAGAATGAGGAAGAGGGAGGAGGAATACGATAAGGAGACAGGAAAAGAAGACAAATACTGCGAGGGAAGGGGTGGGAGTACGCGGGGAGGAGGGAGGAGAAATGAGAAGCCGTGTGGAGAAAAGAGAGGGAAGAGCTAGGAAGGAAGAAAAGAGACTGAAGGAAGAGAAAGATGAGTGAGAAAGGAATGACGGGGGGAAAGAGGGGGGGAAGCATGAAGAGAAATGATGGAGGATAAAGAAAAGTGTGAAAAGAGAGGAAAGCGAGAGGAAGGAAGAAAGGAAAACCTGGGGAAGGAAGAGAGAGGGAGGGAAGACAGGGAAGGAATGCAGGAGGGTAGAGGGAGAAAGACGGAGGAGAGGAAGGCGAGGGGGAGAATGATGGGTGACAAGAAAGCGAGAGGAAGGAATGAGGCAGAGAGAGAAAAAAGAGGGAGCGTTAGGAAGAAATAAGTGAATGAGGTGAGTGAGTAGAGGTGGCCTGTGCTGTGTGTATGTTTTTTTTATAGCGTCCTGCGTCACACTCAGATGGATGCTGATACGCCCATCTGTACTACCCTACCATACACCATACGCTCACACATAAATACGCGTACATGCGCATACGCTACTTCTCCGGTTGGAATCAAGAAGATCTGCAGGGGGAGTATGTTAAATGATAATATAACTGTTATGCATTTACCACTTCATATGTGTTAAGAAAAGAGGGTGTAGCGTTTACTTTTGCTGTACCCTTTGCGCATAGCCTTGCATACATACGTTCTCTCACATATAGCCTATTGTTTTCATTATTAGTCGATTTGTATTACACACACACACACACACACACACACACACACACATTGACAGATGGACAGATTTTCGAGTATATAGCTTACATAAATAATTTCATTCACAATATGCTTATATATAGCCTACATATGTTTAAGCTCATATGCTCTCACATTGTTTCGTACACTTGTACATACAGTAACTCATTAAGTGGTCAAGCGCTCATTCACTCTATCTCACACACACACACATACACACACACACACTTCATGACAGACAGAAAGAGCAATCAGACAAAAATGAAAATATCACGAAGCATAAAGAGAGGGACAAACACAGATACGTATGTTATGACACAGAGACTTTCGCTGAACTTATGAGACAAAAAAAAAAAGTACGATACGGTTATAAACATTGCCAGACACAGAACCTAAGCTCCACCACCACAAGGCCTCCCCAAAGCTGAATGAAATCGCCTGACGCTGACAAAAATGAATGAAAAGACATCATTGCACTGAACAGGTCTCTGAAGACTGTTTCTGACCCATTCACAACGAGAAGTCACCCCTAAGCTGAAATAAGTAGTCTGGAAGTAGCAAGAATAAAATAATAAAAGATGTCATCGCAGAAACTTCACAAGATAAATAAAGTGGCTCTAAGCAAGCACACTTTAATAAGCGGACGGAGCTTAAGAAAGATACAAACTTCAGGAAGGATACAGACCATTTCGAACCACATCAATGGATGACGTATTTCATATCGCGGTCACCAACAGACAGTTTTATTGAACACTGGGGTGACTTTTTTCTTAACTGAAAGTTTTTTTTTTTTTAATGTGTCCGACTCTGGGCCATAGGCTTCACAGCCTGCAATCATGGCCCAGCAGTCCTCCTACATACCATGTCACCACTTCGGCGCTAACACCCACCGTCCATATTGAATACATGCTAGGGCTGTCTCATACAGGACCGGTGTATTGGTATTAGCGGGGGTATTTTTACGACATGTCGGCGGGTCTTCTGGTAGATCAGTAAAGCCTGATTTGCTGAATTTCAAATCCTTAAACTGTTCCCTGCCCCAGCGAGGATTCGAACCTGGGTCCGTGGGACCGCAGGCCACCTCTCTACCGATTGAGCCACTGTTAGATATAGCCTTCATTAACCCCTTCATCACGAGAAGTCTGTCCTAAACGTCAAATGAAATCGTCTGGTGGCAGCAAAAATAAACAGTAAGATACAACTCATCGGCCTGAAGGGGCTGAGATGACATGGACTTTGAATTTACATGACAAGCAGACAGACTGACAGAGATAGCAACAGTAGTGACCATGAATATAAGCTGTGATGGTACCTCCTTACTCCTATCTTCCCTCTCCTACCTCTCTTCCTTGTTCACTCCCATTTCCTTTCTGTTTATATTTCCCCTCGATAACAACCGGGGCTCTAAAACAGGGTCTCATCACCTTTCTTCGCCCCGCCTCCTACATTTCATGAATGTATTATCGACTTGGCTATTAAGCATGAAAGGTGGGTTCCACTAACTTTACTCGCCTGTGTAGCTGGAGGCAACGTGAAGTGCTTATGTGCAACGAGAGGTGTCACGTCCAATACTCTTGAGACAAGTAGAGATACATATAGTAAAACCATTGCCGATACTGCCATTTGTTGTACAGTCCACTCCCATCGCTGTGCATACCTACTGACTGATTTACCTCACGGAATGAGAATACACCTGTTTCACAGTTACTATTTATTATTACAGTACTCATGACCAGGGAAGGAAGTATTATCAAAAGTACAAAATTAAATAGAGCAGTACAAGTGGGATATTATAATGTATATATCATTCCCACCACGCTAAGCCACCTACTTACGTTACTGCCCTCCTACCAATCTACCTACTTACCTACCTACCTACGTACCCGCATGTGTTACTAAGACGTACAGAAAGCCTCTACGTCGCAGCTCAGTACTCACTCGCTATATAATGTTATGTACACAACACCAAAAGAGATTCTTGAACATACAGCAAACATGACACACAAAATATAAATATAAAGTTAGAGTTTCTCAGGAACATGTATGTAATGGCTTAACTGTATAAACAAGCAAAACAGTTCAAATTTACGGTGTTACAGTACTTAGAAAAAGAATGCTTTACCAGCGCTCAAAGCGTTTAATAATCGTGAAATGTAAACTTAGAGCGTTGCACTGATAATGATATAACAACCTTTAAGTGAGTAATATTGCACGAGGCCTTTATACTGTCTATAAGTGAAACATATGAGGATGTATAATGTAAACTATGATTTCAGTATGACTACAAAACAGCAAAGAACAAATGAATCATATTTTCCCTGAACTAACCCACAGCAAAGGAGTACCTTGCAGTTAAAGCTATGCTACCAATATTACTTAAACCTAGTCCAAACACCGCCTCGCCCCACACGCTGTCGTCAGGGATATAGCAGCCAATAACAGAGGCGGTACAAGGTTTAGCCATATTCAGGTTTAGGCTGGATTGTAAACCACTTAGTCTATTCTCTGTCGCTGATGTGTTTGGGTATTTTACTCGGGCGAAGAGAGTTTGAGCATTCCTAAGGATAACCGAAACAGTTTTCAACCTTTTGACTGCTACAATTTTTCTCAGTTAACCAAAATTGTCTTGTGGAAGCCGAGACAAAGCACTCACTGCATCCTTAAAAGGCGAATAGGTGCACATTAGTCGCCGGAAAAATACCACACAGTCAATAAATAAAGTATCCATACCCATAGGATCATATAGTACCAATGCACCCAAACCTGAGCGATGCATCTCCGTATCCTACGTTTCCGTATATCTGAGAAGCCTCAGTATCTAAAAATTCTGGACGATGCTATTTTAGTTTGCTTCAATGAACGATATTATACAAAATGATAAATGGTGTTTTATTATAGGGGAACCAGTATCCTACTTCAAAATTCTTCGTCTTGTGTATCTGAATGTACAGACGAAGAGAAATTATACTTTTTTCCTTTTGTTTGTACATATCCCGGAAAAATTTCTAGCACTGATTATGTATTGCGAGTGTCAGTAACAAATTCGTGATTGGTCTGACAAGCGGTTGCAAATACTGTTCTACATAAAGTCAATTTCCGCTTTGTTATCCTACCAGTTTCTTTTGATGTTCTGATGTGGAAAGCTTCATGGAATAAAACTAACTTAAATTGGGCGCAGGCCGCAAGTATTCACATACGAAATTTTCGTAGGTAGAAGGAAGTCCCTACTTTCATAAGTACACCATCATATTATAAACATTACGATTGATCGGTGGTTTGGTTCGAATCACGGTTTTCGCGAAACCCACAAGCCGGTATGTTTGGTTTCGTTAGTTTACTTTTTAAACAGAAACAAATTAACTATACATTTCATGTCAAAGATTCATTTCGTGAAGCCCATAAACTAGGGCGCTATCCCCCCACAAAAAGGTGGGGGTGGACGGAAAGTGGGCCACTACCATGTCACAGGGCATCTGCGATGTGTATCATGATGATAACGAGTTTACAGTATTTCTCAATGTTCATAATGGCAATGACTAGCATCAGTATTAAAATGTACTTCTTTGCACACAATCGTCAAATTTTGGTACTGAGAGTGAATCGTACCTCGATATACTTGAATTAGTTCACTCTCTATATGCAGTTAGTTTAAAGATTTCCTCCACCTATAGTGAAGGCCGGGCCATACATTAGCCCGGTCTCTATATGCAAAGACTTGTGGCTTATTATTATCTTCTGTTGACCAAATATATTTTTCTCAGCCATACTATAATGATAAATGTATATCCTGACACGTATATGCCGATTACTTTGTTGCTCCATATCCCGTATCTAAAGTGACCAATGTTGGGATGAGCAAAATCGCTCCCACCCCCCCCCCCCCCCCTCAATACCGTGGTAGAAAGAGAGGGAGGTACTGAGACAAAGATGATCCCCGTCCCGGTCAACACACAGCGGCACCTCACCTGATTTTACCACATACGGTAACAACGTTAGCATACCAGACGTGGACAGAATTTTTCTGTGGTTCATGGTTTATCAAAAATGCATCTCGTATATGCAAAATTAAGTATACAAACAATGGAAAATACGAAACTAAACAGCACAGTACTGATAATGAAAATGGCGCTGTTGGCAGCTGCTTTCCACTAAGTAAGGCAACGAGTAATGTTCATGCATGGCACAGCAGTACCAAATCTACACTACAGTAAGACATACTGCTACTGTTTGCAGCAAAGACTACCAAAAAACACGTATTGTTAGCGCACATTTGCACCACCAGCTCACTTCCACATTCCTGGCGAACTCTCTGGCAAAGCGGCGTTTGTATGTGAGTGTGTATCTGGTTTTTAATATGAAATATAAGGTTGATGGCTCTTGTCGTTTTGTATTATCCCCGTATGCTTTGCTAAGTACGATACATTAAAAGAAAAAAAAACTATACCCAATTTCCAGTTCAAGAAAAGTTTTGCAAATTATCCATATATTTTCTGTAGAAACTATAAGAATGGAGGGTCGATCTGATTAGTAACCATGGAGATTCATTTTTATGCATCCATGATTTGGTATTCAAGTTGTTGGGGGTAGCCCAGTTCTGTCAAGTGAAAACAAACATATTGCAGGCGTCCACAAGAGACGAGATATTTTGAGGTCGGTGGTGGAGGGGTAGAAGAAGACGAAGGAAGGAAGAGGGAAAACGAAGAAGAAACATTAATGGAGAAGAGGGGAGGAGGAAATGGAATGGAGAAAATAACAAGAGAGAGAGAAGAAGAATGAGGGTAGGGAGAGGTAGAGAAGAAGGGTAAGGGTTGAGGAAAATTGGTAAAGGGAAAAAGGAGATAGAATTGGGGAAAGAAGGGGAAAGAGGCTAGGGACGACTGAAATGGATGTAGAAAGAAGAAAATGGAAGATAAAATGAGATCAAGGAAAATCTGAGTAGGACAAGGAGCTGGATCAAAATCACAGACCGGACTGTGAAGGATAAGAACTAATACCAAAACAGTGAATACTCAGATTTAACAAAAACTGGTAAAGTATTAAATTCTCATCATTTCCTGTTAAAGGGCGCTACATTTAATAGAATATAAGTGAGAGAAAACAATTTTATATTAACCTATGTAATAACCTTGTCAGTTTTATAAAGTTCTCAAGACTGCTTACTACGAAGAGCAGACACTAGTGGAATATAACAGAAGAAAATAACTAGGTTCACGCCACCTGCCAGTATTAGTTTTGCCAGATAAAGTGCACAAGGTTGTATTCTGACGCAAACTGTCCTACACTGTAGGTTGGGATAAAAGCTGGAATAAGAAATCCCGTTTTACTGGGTCAAGTTCTAGACACAACGTTTTTTATTGTCGTCTGCCCAGAAAGTGAAATAATGAAACGCGGTGATGTAATTCCAGCCATTATTTCGGCCAACACAACTGTAAAGTTTGCGTTAGAAATTATATTCCGACCTCAGGATGACGAGACGAACCCTTCTGAGCTCCCAACTGGGAATCTAAGCCTATATATATATTGTGTGTGTATATATA
>JAGKTI010038605.1:0-10695 GCA_018397915.1 Birgus latro | reverse complement strand
GACGTCGTAGTGGCACAGGGGACAACAGCTTCAGTGCAGCTACTGGCCTGCTCTACCTCTGGCCTGATGTGACTAATGGCCGACGTCGTAGTGGCACGGGACAACAGCTTCAGTGCGGCTAGTGGCCTGACGTGACTAGGGGCCGACGTCATAGCAGCACAGGGGACTGCAGCTCCAGGGCGGCTAGTGGCCTGCTCTACCTCTGGCTTGATGTGACTAGTGGCCGACGTCGTAGTGGCACAAGGGGTTGTAGCTCTGGTGCGGCTAATGGCCCATACCGTGGAGCTAAGAGGACTAGTAGCAGAGGGACGAACTATGGCCGATCCTGCCTCATACCCAGTACAGCTTGTGGCCGGTACTGCGGCGCTACTCTAGGGGGAACAACTACAGGAATCGGACAACTTGTGGTCTGTCTTGCCCGACCGACACGCGTCCGTGCCACGGCCCTGCAGTGGGGATGCAACTGGGGAACGGACTATGGCCGGTTCTGCCCCGTACCTGGTATGACAATGGCCAATACCGCGGCGTTACGTGGAGTTGTAAACTCCACCCCTTACCTTGCGAGTGGAATTTTGGCCGGAGACTAGGCGCCGATGACTGCTACCTTTCCGGGGCATCGGCTGGGAGTAAGAGGGGCGCCAGGGAGGGATGCAGGTGTGCCGTTCCTGTTCCCAGCCGCTCAGTGTCAGTGGCGGACCCCAGGTGGTACCGGGGGGGTCGGTGTCATCTGCATTGGCCGTCGCGTCGTCTGCAGCCTCAACCCCTAACTCCTGTATTTCAGTAACATTGGAAATGAAAGCTGTCTAAACATGTTTGCTGATGATGCAAAAATCAAAATGAGAATTACTAACACAGATTCTTGTAGAGAGCTACAAGAAGAATTAAACTTCATGAATGGAGTAATAAATGGCAAATGGAATTCAGTGTGGACAAGTGTCATGTAATTAAGTTTGGTAGAAGTGGAAAAAGATTGAGATTATAAGTTAGGAAGTAAAACCCTACACATATCAGAAAGAGAGAAGGACCTATACTTTTTTTTTTTTTTTGAGGCAAAGATGCACTTGACAGGTTGATGATAATTGGCTGAATGCAACATGTCCAAATAACATTTACCAACTCAAATTTCCTCCTCATATATATATTTTGTCTGTTAATAATAAAGAGATCATGAAACAATATTGCATTTAGCTAATCATCACCAACCTGTCAAGTGCATCTTCGCCCTGATAAAAAAATACTGTATAAAAAAACTGAGTATAGGTGTGATTATCAATAACTGACTATCTCTGGCTGACCACATCAGTGACAAGGTATGGAACATGTATACACTGCTTATTGATATGAGAACAGCATTCACATACATAAATGGACATGCTGAGAAAGATGATATCATCATTCACCACACCAACTCTGGAGTATGCATCAGTAGTCCGGAATCTTCAAGAAACACATAGATACGATTGAAAAAGTTTAAAGGGCCGCTACAGGATGGGTATGAAGCTTAAGGGATCTAAGCTATGGAGAAAAACTAGAAAAATTAAACTGCCAACATTACAGTAGAAGGAAAAGAGGAGACATGATTATGCTATATATGGTAAATGCATCTCATGGAAAGAGAAAATAGACATAAATGAGTATATAACCAATGGGGAAGCATCAGCAGGGGACACTGCAAAAAAAAAAATGCATAAAAAAAGATGATAAAGACGTAAGGAAATTCAGTTTTCCAAACGGTGATTGATCAGTGGAATGCACTACCGAATGATATAATAGTGTGTGCCAAAACAGTTCATAAATTTAAGGATATGTATGATAAAAATGGTTTAACCCGCTCAGTTCTGACCGGTTTTTTACCCAGCCTACCCCCAGATCCCGATCGATTTTCAACTTTTTTTTTTTTTTTTTTTTGCTCAGACCTCCGCTTTTGGTGAGAAACATCGAAAATTCATAGAGAAATCGACCTCCTGAGGTTAAAAATGTTGATACAGGTGTCATTTAGCCTTATGTTTTCCTTCTTGTTCAGGGTACCTGGCTGAAGAAAACGAACTATGGAAGGGTTAACTAATTCAAGCCACTTTAAATTACATATTTATTTATTTATTTGGTATGAATTTTTGTGTAGTACAGGTCTACATTGGTTTTCACACAGTAATATAGGCAATAAAAGCATTGTTCACTCACCCAAAAACCCCAGTATATGGCACCTTCCTTTATGACATTACCACCTCATCACTTCTGTTTGTTTCTACCTCTAGCTTCTGTGTTTCTTTGTCCTCCACCTCAGGAATCACTTTCACCAAGAATTTCATCATTTGAGAGACCATAGGGCAACATACCTTTACTGGCCAGGTTACTGCTAACAGGTGAATTGCCCAGTGTGGGGGGAAGGGGGTGGGGGTTAGGTGGGGTCAGGCAGTATCCCTGCTTGACAGCAGTAGAGGAAGATCTCCCACATATGCCTACCAAAAATCACCTGCGAATGTTGAAAAGTGTGCACACAATGGGCCTTGCAATTGAGTGACGTACGATGCACGTCGGTGGGTCTGTCTGCGAAAAAAAAAAGTAGTGACATGCATCGTACGTCAGTGGGACTCGGCGGGTTAATACACGGGACAGTACGGGCTTGACTCATTCCAGTAAAGATACAATTAGATAAGAACAGGTAGGTAAGAAACACACACACACACACACTGTGTTATTCTTGGTACTTTTCCAGTTGGTTTAATTCAGCGCGGGATAGCGTCCCTGGAGTGAAAAGGGCAACGGAAACTATCCCTAATTTCTCCCATTCGAAAAATCTTCTAAACTGAGTCAGATTGAGTGATGCTAACAAGAATTTAAAATACTTCCTCGGAAAAAGATATTAAATTATTGCGTGACTAGGCCACGAATGGAACTTGCAACTGTCCTGGTTAGTTGCTGAGCCCTAGGGATCCTCAGACTCCACACCACGTACCATTCCAAACTTCAGGATTGGTAATAGTGTAAACTGAATACAGGTATGATTTAACAAACAAGAAATCTTTGACTGAAATGCGGTAGGTTATTTTCATAAACTTCATTAGTGTAATAGTCCCAAATAATGATTTCGTTAACCCTTTCGCACACCGTACTGTGATTTTCATTCATGTAGTGTGGTGTGCCAAAGCACAGGACTGCAAATTGCGTGAAAACGCGAAAAAAATTAACCAAAAAATAAGTTTTTGGTCGATTTGCGTCAAATTTTGTAACATTCTAGCAGCCACGTGTCTCTCCTGAGGTAAGACTTTGGCAACACTGCAATTACTCCTATGTGCCTGTACGTAGTGATAGAATCTCAGTGCTCCACTAGCAGCCAGGCAGCAGGGTCATGCTGTGTTGTGTTGTCCTTTTAAATCCGCCATTTTCCCCCTCCCACCCGATTCTGAAACCATTATTGAAATATTGTGACTGTACAGTGTTTTTGACTACACTGTGAAGTGATTGGGGCCCGTTATCAGCTGTTAGGCCTAGAGGCAGAGTCTGGTTTGTTATAGCGGCGTTTCCACTCACCCTGCCCGTAAAATGATGTATTTTACCCTTATAGTGAAGCCATTACTTATATCTGTGAAACATATAGTGCCTGGATTAATGAAATAACTGATCTACCATAGCAGGCATTATGTTATGCCACAGAGATACATAGACATATGCATTAGTTGCTAAGGGAACAGGCGGTCTCTTATGCCATACAGTAGGGAAGGGAATAACAGAAAAGGCTGGGATGGAATCATGTGATAGTGTTTTATATTGTATATGGTTCAGTGTGAAATATATGTATAAAACAGTGCAGCGAGTGTTCACTGAGAAATATTGAGTGCATTGACTGACAGCGGAAAGTTACGTAATGATCAGAGACAAGAAAATACGCCACACAGCGACACATATATGACATTATATACGTATGTCGTGCAGCAAATGTTCGTGGAGAAATCTATTGTGTGCATCGCATATGTTAGGTAAACATGGTGCAAGGAACAGAGAATACGCCACACATACACACACACACACACGCATATATACACACACACACACACACACACACTCACTCACTCACTCACTCACTCACGCACCCACGCACACACACACAACTCACACACTACCTAACTCATCTTCAATCCCTTCAAGTTCCTGCCAGCAGCTCAACACCTCTGAAGCAAGTAAGTATCCATATTTTGTTGATTTGTACATTGACCTGTTTCTACATTTCTATATTTTTTTCACAAATAAGTATTGTTTTATATATATACACATATGAGATGGAAGAAAGTTCAGCTTTAGTATCAGTACCTAGCAAAAAGACTAGTGGAAATGTTGAGTTACTGAGAGCACTATCAAAGAGCTTATGATATTTCACGTGTATAATTTGACTAAATAATAATAATAATAATAAAACGTAACGAGTGAAAATATGCAAGTTTTCGTGAGGCAGGGAAATTGAGCGTTTCTATCTCGCTTGCGGGCGATGAAGAGTGTTCTATCTTTGTCGTCCATTTACTGCAAAATTATTGAACGTATCGATTTCCTGTAAGAACCTTGTTAAAGATCAGTGAATTCTACGTATGTACAGGACATAACTATGTAATTTCTCTAATGAAAAGTTGTGGTTACGTTGGCGATTATTGTGCGTGCATGACGAAAGTGCATCACGGCCGCGAGTACCCTGTAGTTTTTTGCAATTTACTAGGAAACTATGAGGCGTATCAAAACAAAAAGATATCAGGAGAAAGCTTATGAAATTCTACATAAGATTATTTAATAAAAACATAAGGTGTGTGAGAAAACTTCTGCAGTATACCTCCCTGAACAAAAATCATTTTTTTTTTTTTTTTACAAAAATGGCTTTTAGTTTTTGGCCATTTTCTCGAAAACTACAAATCGCATCACAACTGGACATACCTCATTAGAAAGCCAATGGAATTCTCTATCAAAACTTTTAATAACATTTTTCTGTATGATGGAAAACACTCGAACGACGATGTTGGGAATTGAGATCAATGTTCCAAAATATTTATTCACGGCGGCCTAGTGTACTTTTATTCATATTTTTCTGGTTTTTCTTTTGGCTTATCAGCTAGAACAAACATCGGCGAATAACATGATGTGAGTTTCAGGGCAACATTTTGAGGTTTGGGTGGCGAAAATGAGGCGAAAATACGTGTAATTTGCGTACCGTGGGCTGCCAGGGGAGCGTGCGGGGGAGTAAAATCGTGAGCCATGAAACTTAATAAAACTTACCATGTGCGAAAGGGTTAATACAGTTCAAAGTTATTTTAATATTGGTGGAACTGCTCTTACAAGGCATTCTCAGCCCTTTATACAGACTCCTGCATGATGATGATGATTATGTAGGCTAGTCAACACAACGGACAGCAATTACTGGATGAAAGTAGATATCTCTAGCTGAGAGTAGTGCCAGCAGTGTTAAAATAACTTAGATTGTATTAATGAAACAGTCATCTCGTGAGCAGTCTCCCTCAGTGTTTTCATAACCCTACAACCTTTAGACTAATCATTTAAACATCAGCATCTTGAGCTGAAATGTTAAATTTTCTTGATTTTGACTTTTTTTCCGACTTCCTGTGGAAGTGATAAGTTTTGCAGGCGTGTGTGTGTGTGTGTGTGTGTGTGTGTGTGTGTGTGTGTATTCATACCTAATTGTATCTTTACAGGAATGAGTGAAGCTCGTACTGTCCCGTGTGTAAACCCGTCACGTCCCAACCAATTTCCAACCTCCGATACCCCGCAGTCCCGAGCATTTTTGGATTTTTTTTTTTTTTTTGGCTAAAACATCCACTTTTGGAGAAACAAAGGATTATGCACAAGAAAGTGGTCCCCCCCCGTGCAGGTATCGTACTCTGACAATGACGAGTTTGGCTCAAATGTTTTCTGTGGTAGGTAACTTTGGGAGAAACAAACACTAACACATCTACACTTATTTATTTTGATCTTATCAACAATAAGAACAACAATATAAGAGTTTTCAATAAGATATATAGGAAAAATAAGCATTGTTCCATTGCACGAGCATAGCGAGTTTGGTCACTTTCATAACATTGAGTCACTAAGTTTCTTGTTTCAGGAAACATATCATTTTATTTACTTGCATATTACTGTTTCAATGACATTTTAGCATTTTTGACTTTATATAAATGGTTTCAGCTGTTTTCATTCATTACGATGATATTTAGCGTAATGCTAGCGTATGTTGACATACTCAGCGCACTCGCTATGATTCATCTTTCAACATACATAACATTTTTTCTAGTTTCATATTATTCTTTCAATGCCATTATAACATTATACAACCAGTGTAAATGTTTTCACCTATTCATAATCCTTACGACAGTATTTAGCACACGTCTATCGCATAATCAAGAAGCTAGCACACTTGCTACGACTCGTGTTGCAACTTAGAATATTTTTTTGCACTTACATCATACATTTCAAGTAACAGAACACCCGTTTACACTTTATACTGATAATTACATATACAGTATATATGCCTTATAACTACACTGACCGACAGAATATCGCACCTTTTTACACTCACTAGGAATGTTTTGTCTTAGAATATACTGTATTTATGCACTAAAATTATATTTATCAACTTTTTTTTTTTTTTTATGCAAGGAAGAAGGGACCAAAGGCCACAGGCCTGCATACTGTTCCTTCCAAGAAAATGCAAAAACAGTACAAAAGAGAGCCAAATTCAAGATCCGTTCAATTCGAGATGCCTGGAGACACTGCGTTTGAAAGACTGGAGATCATAGGAAGTAGGAAATACAGACAGAGGAAGACAGTTCCAGAGTTAACTAATATTATACCCGTTTCCACTTTGTACTAATCACATATTCACTGGCCTTATAATTACACAGAGCATCTGAATATCGCACCTTTACACACTCGCTAGGAATGTTTCGACTTAGAATAAATTTATGCACTAAAATAATAATGTTCAACTTATACCAGTTTCCACTTTATACAAATATTTACATATTCACAGGTCTTATAATTATACTGAGCGTCTGTATATCGCATACTTTCCTGAGCGTCTTATTGCTGTCACACCATCTCAGAACTGCATCATTGTGTGGTATTCCTCGAAACAAGGGTGAATGCAGAGACCCACGTCACACTTTACGCACTCATAGTGGGTGTCTTTTCTCTGAGTGTTGGGTCTCAGTCGTGAGTTTCCACACACACACGACATCTGTGTAGGGGCCTAGGTTTGTTCGGTTGAGGAGGGATCGGAGTGGGAAAGTGGCGGCTGGAAATTTTGAGTGGAGTTTGGGCGGTAGGGGCAGTGCGGGGTCTTTGCTGAGTCCTTTCCACACCATACTTTGCAATAATTTCCCTGCAAAGCTCCCACACAAATCCTTCAAAGGTTTCCTGCACACCTGTTGTCAGGGCATGCAGGTGGTGGCAATTGAGGGCAGTTATGTCCAGCAAGTGAAAGAAGAGCTTTTTGTACCACTTCATCGTGGTCCTGGCACACTCTACACTCGATATCATCGAGTCTGACTGGTCCACGAGCTGCATATTGATGTTGTAGTCCAGAACATACGCAGGTTTCCAGATGTGGCGCCTGCTCTCGCTACGGTAATCAACGGATTCTGAGCAGTGCATCAAAGGTCGGTGAACAGTGGATAGAAGGCAGACTTCCCTGTTATGGTTCCACACTGTTGCCAGGATGAAGACCACCTCACTTCTGTCTAGCTTCCGCCCAACCTTGACTATGTGTCGCCTGTTCACCTTGACCGTACTACAGAGTCCCGTGCCATGCTGTCATGCAGGTGTAGATAATGAGCGAGAAGAGGGCTAGTGTACCAGTTATTGAGGTAGAGGACATGACCATGATAAAGGTACTCTTCAATCATTGTTTTCACCACTGCTTCCGAGAGTCCAATACTGCAATCTTCTATTATGTCTGTCTGTGCACCGGTGTACAAGACTATGTCTTGCACATAAGCAGTCCTACAATCACACATAACAAAGATCTTGAAGCCAAAATGGTGCCTTTTGCTAGGTATATGTTGGCGAAAAGAAATAGTGCCTCTCCACAACACGAGACTCTCGTCTATGACAAGGTCTCTGTAGGGATAAGATGAGGAATGGAATGTTTGCCTTAGGTGATCAAAAACCAGCCTAATTTACCTCATCTTATCTGTATCATTGGCATTGGCAGGATCATCAGCATCGTAAAAGTGGAGGCGGCTTAGGATTTGCTGAAACCGATTATGGCTCATGATCTTGTCAAATATTGGAGTCTGCATTAGAGGGTCCATAGTCCAGTATGACAGAATTCTGTTTTTACGTAAAATACGCATCATAAGTACTGTACCAGGCAAATAAATATGAACGTCTGTGACAGGGAAACAGGGTAATCATAAATGATCGAATGTCTGCTCCTTGTGCCCAGTCTTTCACTCTCATGTCACTGGCTGCTTGCAAACCTGTTGGTTTGTTCGACAATTTGCTGGACAAAGCCCTCACCGAAAAACACGTGGAAAAAATCCAGCCTGCCTGAGCCACGGTGTATTCCAGGAGCTGTGCAGCCTGCTCGTCCCTGCTCAGTGAAGGGGTTAATTATGGGAGAAAAATCACTCCCATCTTCCCAATTCCACGTCACATCGCCCTCATCATTGCCTTCGTCGGGGTGGGGAGGAGATGATGGTGAGGGAGGTTGGGGAGGAGGAGAGCGAAGGGTTTCCCCACTCGCACTCCTCTTCCCTCGCCCTTTACCTTTACCCTTACGACCTTGGGGAACATCAGGGGGCTGTGGGGAATAGGTTTGGGAATATTGGGGAGCATAAGATGTGCTGGGGAGTGGCTCATCCTCACCTCCCTGCTCCATCACCACACCACGTGATTCACCCCGCTCACTCACTGCCGCACCTGGTCCACTCCACTCCCTCACACTACCACATGAGCGCAGTGACTCACTCCCGCTACTCTCCCTTTCACTAAACGCCACAAGACTTTTCACTTTGTACTCCCTCCACACCACTTCCGCCCTCTCCAAACAAGACACTAGGCCCATACCTGAGTATGCGATGTGCTGTCCTCTCAGGGCCGCGATGGGTTATAATTCCACAGCTGTACCACGTGGCAGCACGTCCCATGGCTCCCTCCTCGTCCTCGCTTCCCCCTCTACATCACGTAGTGGCTCGATAGAGGTCTTACACGCTGTTTAGGTGCTGGGAGGCCCTCTCTAGCAGCACGGTACATTACGCAGCGCCGCTTTCGTGGTGAAGGGACCTCCTCATCACAGCTACTGCTTTCCTCCTCCTCAGGCTGGACATAATCTTTATCCACCACCTTGTCATCAAGGGACGAATCACTGTCGCCTGTGAAGGCGTCAAGGGCGGCTTGAATCTGGTCATCTGAGAGGCTTAAGCGCGCCATGTCTGACCTGGGTCACTACTGAGAGGTGAGTGGACGAGGTGAGGCCGCGCGCGGGTCATGAGGGGTCGCTGAGTGTCTCCACCTGGTGGCAGATAGGGAAAGGTCGTCCGTGCCTACGTACCCAAAATCAAGCGCTAAATTTGAAATTTGTGCAAATTATGATCCTTGCAATTGCGTGACATACCGGTACGTCGATGGGTGTAGCTGTGACAAAACGTCGCAACGTACCAATACGTCGACGGGACGCCTTGGCACACACTATTTCATTCGGCTGTGCGTTCCATTGATCAGTTGCCCTGTTTGGGAAACTGAATTTCTTGACTTTTTTGTCACCTCTGTTTTTATGCAGTTTTTTGCAGTGTTCTCTTGCTGATGCCTCCCCATAGGTTATATATTATACTAATTGATGTCTATGTTCTCTTTCTCTGAGATGCATTTACTCGTATGTAGTGTAATCATGTCTCCTCTTTTCCTTCTCTCTTGTAATGTTGGTATGTTCAGTTTTTCTAGTCTTTCTTTGTAACTTAGATCCTTTAAACTTGGTACCCATCTTGTAGTGGCCCTTTGTACTTTTTCAGTCTTATCTATGTGTTTTATGAGATGAGGATTCCAGGGTTGGTCTGATCTATCTATCTACTATCTACTGCCAGACACCATAATCCCGCAAGGGGTGGCCATTTAACTCTGAGTTATTTGTTTTATAGGGAAGGGCACTAACCCTCCACCAACCCACTTGTTGACACGTAGGGAGCACGTATGGTTTGGTTACCACCCAGCGTTGTAAATGGTTTCCTGGCTTACAGGAAACCATTTGGCTTGTCACTCAGTGTACTGCCACTTGACAAGCCAAATAGAATGATGTTATTATCTTTCTTAGCAAGTCTTCATTAATAAATCTGAATGCTATTCTCATATCAGCAAGCAGTGTATGCATGTTTCGTACCTTCTTTCTCATTTATGTGGTCAGCTGGTGTTTGTTATTGATAATCACTCTTAGGTCCTCTATTTCTGATGAGTGTAGAGTTGAACTTCCTAGCTTATAATCCCAATCTGGTCTTTTTCCACTTTCACCAAACTTAATTAAGCCTACATGTCATTTGTCCACATTTAATTCCATTTGCCATCTATTGCTCCATTCATGAAGCTTAGCCAATTCTTCTCATAGTTCTCTGCAAGAGTTTGTGTTTTTAATTTTTCTTTGTATTTTTGCATCATCAGTAAACAAATTTAGATACCTGGTAGCTTCCATTTCCAATATTCCTGTCTACA
>JAGKTI010038603.1:0-10695 GCA_018397915.1 Birgus latro | reverse complement strand
CACACAAGCAGAATAAGTTTATGTATGAGCAAATAAGAGAGTGCGTGGATAATGATAAAATACAGAGAACTTTACGAGAAATTATTGAGGCAAGAAGGTCGTGAATATTGGCCATCGCCTCATAATGAAGTTCCCTCCGGGCTGCGTAATAGATTTGTGAGGCAATACTTATAATGGAATAATATTGGCTCGTTAGTTGATGAAACACCTCCTTGACACTCCCTTCCTTCATTAATTTACTTCCTTCAAATAGCTTAACTTCCTTCACACTGCCGCATTTCCTCCTTCACACCCTTTATCCTCCTCTCCTTCATCTTCTGTCCTCTCCCTCCCCCTCCGATCTCCTCCTCATTCTTCGATCTCTCTCTGACCATTCTTTCTCTTTCTTTCTCTCTCCCACCCTCCGATCTTACCCTTCCCCTTCCTTCTCTTCTTCACCTTCAGTTTGCTCTCTCATCTACCTTTCCCTCCCTCACCCTTGGTTCTCTCCCTCACCCGCTGTTCTCTCCCTCACTCCGTTCTCTCACTGAACTACCATGCATTTCCTCACCTGTTATTTTCTCCCTCACCCTCCGTTCCTCCCTCACCTTCCGTTTTATCCCTCATTCAAACTCATTCCTTCCTATCTCTCATCTTTCCTGCTCCCATTCTCTCCCCTTCACCTCCTCCGTTCCCTCTCTCTATCACTCACATCCGCCTCTCCTTCTCTTTTCCTCTTCCTCACCTCTACCCCCTTTCATGCCATCCCCCACCCCACATTTACCAATTCAAACAGACGGATCGTCTCGGAATGCTAATCATGTGAGGATGAATGCAGAGGGTTATGTGTGGAGTTAAAGGGAGGAGGGCAGGGGTGTGGGAATGAGGGGGTGTGGGATGGGGTGTTTGGGGGGAGGGGTGATGGAAGGGGGGAGGGCGTTATGCAGAACATCTCACGTTACTTAGCTGCACAAACAAAGGCCTCCATTGTCTCCTGTCAATGGGGCGCTGAGGGAGAGATAAATAGATAGAAATGTAGTGGGCTGATAGACTGGATGGGGAATGGGCGTAGATGTTTAGAGGGAGGTATGTGAGATTTTTCATTACCACCACCATCACCACCATCACAGTTTTCATCATCATCATCATCATCATAATCCGCATCCCAGCCTCGTCTTCCCGCCCAAGGATGATTATTCTCTCTTTAAACATGCTCTATTACGGAAGCGATGTGAAAGGATTTTTTTGAAGTCCATTTCCTTGCGTGTTATTTCGAACCTTTGCTTGACGGTTTTGTGTGTGTGTGTGTGTGTGTGTGTGTGTGTGTGCGTGTGTGTGTGTTCTTGTGGGTAGGTTTTGATAGCAGTGGTTTATAGGAGGGCTAAGCAAGGTGGAGGAATAGCCACGTAAACCCCCCTGCCTCGTTCCTTATTTAACGTAATAGGCTGGTGTCGCTTGAACTCCGTGTTAGCGCGGTAAATATGTATATTATTCCGGCATTAAGTGGAATATTTAATGACAGCCTCTAAATCCCCCTGCTTTGTGGTCCCCGCTAATGGAACTGTCCCTGTGGGTGGTGGTGGTGGTGGTAGTGTGGTTATATGGTGGTGTGGTGGAACAGTGGTATTGTGGTTGTGGTGTGATTGTAGTGTGTGGTGATGGAGTGGATGTAATGTGCTTGTGATGTGGTATCGGTGTCGTGGTGGTGTACTAGTTGTTGTGGTGGTATGATGACAGTGTCGGTGTGGTAATGGTGGTGGTGAAGGTGGTTTTAGTTTTGGTGGTCGTGGTGGTGATGGTGTTGGTGGTGCTGAAGGTGGTGGTTTTAGTATTAATTGTGGTTGTGGTGATGTTGGTGGTGGTGGTGATGATTGTGGTACTGGCTGATAGTGTGATGGTAGTGTTGGCAATTTTGGTGGTAATGGTGTGGTAGCAATGACGGTTGTTTTGGAGAAGGTGTTGATAGTAAGGTGGTGGTGGTAGTTGTGGTGGTCGTGTTGGTAATCGAGGTGAATGTGGTGTTTGTGGTGGTAGTGGTGGTCGTAAATAGGGTTATGATGGACCTAAATTTTAAGAACCTAATACCAGTGAGGGCGCGCGTCATGGTATCTGCTATCAATATTTTTATCCAACAGATTTTGTTATGTCCAAGCGGAATCTCAAACAACCAGTTACATAAACAGACAAGCAAGCAAACTTACACACACACACACACACACGCACGCGCACACACACGCACACACACACACACACACACACACACACACACACACACACACACACACTCACACACACACACACACACACACACACACACACACACTAAACGTTACTTATCTGAAATAGCAGAACATCTTCCCTGTAGAAATCCCAAAGATAAGAGCACTAAATATGAATAAGGGAAGCAAGAGTCGAAAAGAATGAAATGGAATTGATGCAGGAAGGTGATAAACGGAGGAGGAAAGGTGCGAACAGTGATAAAGTAAACTGAAATCAGGAAAATAAATAATAAAGATATATACGACGGTGTGAAAAGAATACAATGAACAGGAAGCAAAAATAAGGTAAAATAATACAAATGGTACATTTACTCTCGCTCCTGTGAAGATTGGATATATTATTAAACCCAACAAAAGAGGATTTCATTCAGCTGAGATCAAATCCATCATTCAAAGGCTTAAAAACGGTCCCTAGTATCCTTTATATATTACCGGTGAACGTGGAAATATACAAGTATTTAGGATAACAGACGATTTATTTTGTTCAGCCGAAAATTTTAAGCAAAGGATTGCAGCATGACAAAAGACCATGAAAACAAAGGACTCAAAACATGGAAAGGAAGAAAGGCTCTGCGAGATTAAAAGAATAATGAAAACAGAAAGATTAAGAGGACAATGGGAAGGAAGAGAGAGGANGATCACACACACACACACACACACACACACACACACACACACACACACACATGAGCAAAGCTAGATTAACAAACCGAAGAACCATATTCTTTACAGACCTACAACCTACCTTTTTGGAAATAAGGGAAATAGTCGAGAGGAAATTTCTGCGTAGAAAGACACAAAAGCAGTAGAAAAAAACACAAAGAAAAAGAAAGAGGAGTAAAAACAGGAAAGAAAACACAAAAAGGGAAAATCGGAAAACCACAAAACCAGAAGAGATATGAGGAGGGACGTGTGCATGAATATGAGATGGAGCGAAGCATAAAACGAGAGTGGGAGAGAGAAAGAGGGAGGGAGGAAGGGGGGGTCATTATAAGACAGAACACTAGCAAGGACGAAACTGTAATGGCGGTGCTGAGATAGGGAAGGGGGCTTCATCATAACACCTCGATAACTGACATTTAAACAGGCAGTACGAGCGGTTTACGACGGCCAGAGGGAGTCATTAGTGAGGTAGTTATGTTGATGGAAACGGAGACAGAGTATCTGGGAGAGGGAAATAGGATATCAGAATGCGAAGGAGAAGAAACGAGGCAATAGCGAGTAAAAGAGAGAGGAAGGGATGAGAGAGATGGAAGAAAAAAAGAAAGAAGGAGGAACAAGAAGCATGAGGAAAAAGAAATGGGGGAGGAGAAGAGTAGGAAGAGAGGGCGTGAGAGAGGTTGAATGAGTGCTATGGAGTGGTTAGGTTGATGGGAGGGTGCATAGGTAGAGAAACAAGTAAGCAGAAAAATAAATGTATTGTTAGAGAGAGAGAGAGAGAGGAACGAACCATCTAGAAATGAAAGAAATCTAGAGAAACAGGGGGACATATTCTCACAGTCTTATGAGGCTCCCTTGCATACCGCAGATTAAGGCTTATTGTATTTCATTTTTATCACCTCTTTACTATTATATTCAGCTTCGGGTAGATCTCTTGTCATTCATAGTTTAATATTTTTTAGGGATTAAGCGACTCTGACACTCCACCCTCAGCGGTTAAGCATATTACGCCAACGTATTCTGTAGACATTAAAGACTTCCTAATTTTTCTTGCTCAGTGATTTGTGATGCACGTCTTATCTTACTAGGGAAAAGGTATGGTGTGAGGTGGTACACTGGAAGACAAACAGCAGCAGACCTGTTGGTCCTATCGCAGCTGTTTAGTAGGGTGCAAAGGGTTACATGTGGCAGAGTAGGATATGAACGGATTGCATATGGGTGGTTAGGGTGAAAGCGAGTAGGTTATGAAAGGGCAAAGTGTGGGAGGTAGGGTGTGAGAGAGTATAGTGTCAGAGGGCCGGGTGTCAGAGGATAGGGTGTGGGAGGATAGGGTGTGGGATACTAAGGTGTGGGAAGGTAGGGCTTTGAAGGTTAAGAGTGTGGGAAGCTAAGGTATAGGAGGGTAAAGTGTGAAAGGGGTAAGGTATGAGACGATACGGTGTGAGACAGTAGAGTACAAAATTCAGGTTACCAGTTACTCTTTAGCCATTCTGTTCCAGCCCTCACTCAGTCAGTGAGTCTGCCAATCATTCGGTCAGTAAACAGAGTTACAGAGCACTGGAAGGAGATATCAGACAGAAGAATGTCAAAAATGCAGGATATCATAAGCCAGGGTGCAAGAGAGAAGTTAGTAGTAGAGCTTAGAATACCAGCTCCAACTTAATCCTACTTCTGTACCCGTCACTCAGTCAGTCAATTTGTCAGTCAGTCAGTCAGTCAGTCAGTCAAGCAGTCAAGCAGTTAGTAACTCAGTTAACAGAGTGTTAGTAAACAGAAGGCAATGTTAGAAGATACGCTGTCTGAAAGCGAGATGTAGGAGGTAGAATATCAGAGTTCAGGTTACTAGTGCCTCTTTAACCCCGCTCCTGCAGCCGTCAGTCAGTCAGTCAGTCAGTCATCCAGTCAGTCAGGGAGGCAGTCAGTGAGGTGCGCGTGCCGTCCGCCCACACCTGCCTTATCGACCCTGGGCGCACACCTGGTTGGCTGGCGGGCAGGTAGCGGAGGTGTATAATTACTTCGTGCCTTGCACTAATGATCACCTGTTCTGTGCTGTCGGGTTGTTTGCGCTGCCTAGTCGATGCTAGGAACTAATGATTTGCAGTCCTAATGTGTGTGTGTGTGTGTGTGTGTGTGTTCTTTACATTTGCAGTTGCTTTGTTGTGTTTCCTTCTGGTGTATTACTAACACGTTTCACTCTGACCATGCGTTCTTCCTTTTTATCCTTGGTATCAGCAGACGATTTTATTCAGCTTTAGAGCCTCCTGGTAGCGAAGGGAGTGAAGGGATTAGTGCAAACTCTGTTTAATCCCTCCGGTTTGAAGTTTTTCTAATACGGTACTGATTTTTCTGCATGTGGCAGAAATTAAAAAAAAAAAATATTGGTTTGATATTCAAACCTTCTGTGTGGATATCCAGATCTTTGCGTATATTCAGATCTGTGCAGACATTGAAACATGTGGATATGCAAATCTGGTGTGTGGATGTCCAAAACTGTGCCGATATCCAGATTTCCTGCGGATATGTAGCCCTTATCCGCACATGTATATTAACCATGCATATCTAAACCTCTTACAGGCACTCAAACCTCTTGTGAATATCCATACCTCCAACGGATATCCAGACTTCCTGTACAGGTATCCAGAGTTGGTGTGCGGATATCCTAAGCCGTATTGTTGGGAGGGAGTGAGGATGGTGAGGGTGTGTGTGAACTGGGTGTGTGGTAGCGATATTTCAGGCGGGTGTGATGTTATTGCTGGGTATGAGCGGGGCTCTGATGGAGGCCCTCATTTGCACCCACTATATACCCCCCACCTTCTCACCCCTCTCACCTCCCCGCCTCTCACCTCTCACCCCTAGCCTTTGGTAGCTTTCCCTCTCTCTCTCTTACCTCTCATCTCCACCCACATTATACCTCCAATCCCTCCACCCCTCTCAACTCTTTGACACCTCTCTTCCTCTCACCTCTCCCCACTCCGCCCTCGCCCCTCGTCCCCTTTCTCTCACCCTCACTGCACCCATTTTATATCTCTCCTTTCACCCCTTCCTATCATCCCCTCTCGTACCCATCCCGTTTACTCCCTCACACCCTTGCCTCTTAGTCTTCTCACGCTCACCATTTCCTCTCTCTTCTTCTCCTCACCTCACCTCTTGCTCCTCTGCCGCACGCATAGCATTCGCCCCCCTCCCTCTTCATTTGTTCTTTCTCTTCCCACTCCATCTACTTTCTGCTCACCCTCCAATTGCTCTTTCTTCTCTCCCTTTTCTCCTTTCATTTTCCCTCTCCCCTTCCGATGTTCCCCCTACATCTTCCTCTCTTCTCTCCCTCTTTCCTTCCCAAATCTCTTCTTTTTTGCTTCCCTTTCTTTCCCTCCCCTTTGTCTTCATTTTCCCTTCTCCCTTATCATTTGCGTTTTTGCTCTTTCTCTTCCTCCTTCCTCTGTCTTATCTTTCCCCCTCCCCAAACTTGTTCCTCCCTTACCTCTTATATTTGCCCTATATTTTATCTTCCCTTCCCCTCACACCCACTCCTATCCTATCCGCTTCTCCCCTCTCCTCTCCTCCTTTTTACCCTTTTCCTCAGTTCATTTCCCTCCTCTGCTGCCTATATCACTCTCCATCATCCTATCCCTCCTCCCCACACACCCATTGCAGTCTCCTCCTCTCCTCCTCTCCTCTTCCTTTCTCCTCCTGCCAATCTCCCCTCCCCTACCCTGCCCTCTTTCCCTCCCTTATCTCTTATGTTACCCTCCACCCTCCCTCCTCCTGTTTACCCGCACACTTCTTTTCTCTCCTCTTCCCCTCTTCTCTTTTTCTTTAATCCTCTTTTCTCCTCCCTGCTTTTCATATTATCCTCCTCCATCCCCTTTCCACCCACACAATTCTTTTCTTACCCCCTCTCCTTTCCCTCCTCTCCCATCCTCCTCCTCTCTCCGTCTTTCATTCTCCCCTCCTTCCCTTTCTATTTTCCCCCTCTTCCCCCTTCTCTTTCATTATCTTCTTCCCCTCTCTCAATATCCCTTATTTTCTCTCATTTTGTTCCCGGACATCATCATAAATTTCATGCCTCTCTTTTTCCTAAGCTTCTCACATTTTCCCATTTTTGCAACTTTTCCTCCTTATCGTCCCACTTTCATTTTTCCCGATCTGTTAGCCCTTTCATTACGATGTCTAATTTTGTTGCTACTCTAGTTCATTCACTTTAATTTAGCCAAAATTTTCGTCCTTGTGCAGCTAATTTCACGTGAATCAGGGGCAGAAAAAGAGAATACTCCTGCTCTGCTTCCTGTATTGTAACCACATAACCACATAGATCCCTGATAATGTAGTGGGTTCAGAGACTCAGGCCGGATTTCACCTATAGCAGACTAAACCCGAGAGTCGATGGGGCTTGCTCACATAATGCCAGTCAGGGACACGCAATTGGCCATTCCTGCCTTAAATGCCTAGATTAAGTGGCCCAGCCCAAGGATCCTGCGTTCCTGATGTCGCAAGAAACGACTGAAAGACAGAATTTGTAACCGTGTCGTGGTCGGGACAACACCAGACGATTTTATTAAACTGAGAGTGAGGCAGTGGAGAATAAGGATGTTAGGGTCTATCTTTGTCCTTTCTTTCCTTATTTTCCTCTCTCTTCCTTCCCATTGTCCTCTTAATCTTTCTGTTTTCATTATTCTTTTAATCTCGCAGAGCCTTTCTTCCTTTCCATGTTTTGAGTCCTTTGTTTTCATGGTCTTTTGTCATGCTGCAATCCTTTGCTTAAAATTTTCGGCTGAACAAAATAAATCGTCTGTTATCCTAAATACTTGTATATTTCCACGTTCACCGGTAATATATAAAGGATACTAGGGACCGTTTTTAAGCCTTTGAATGATGGATTTGATCTCAGCTGAATGAAATCCTCTTTTGTTGGGTTTAATAATATATCCAATCTTCACAGGAGCGAGAGTAAATGTACCATTTGTATTATTTTACCTTATTTTTGCTTCCTGTTCATTGTATTCTTTTCACACCGTCGTATATATCTTTATTATTTATTTTCCTGATTTCAGTTTACTTTATCACTGTTCGCACCTTTCCTCCTCCGTTTATCACCTTCCTGCATCAATTCCATTTCATTCTTTTCGACTCTTGCTTCCCTTATTCATATTTAGTGCTCTTATCTTTGGGATTTCTACAGGGAAGATGTTCTGCTATTTCAGATAAGTAACGTTTAGTGTGTGTGTGTGTGTGTGTGTGTGTGTGTGTGTGTGTGTCCGTGTGTCCTCAATGCTACGGTGCACTGTCCTGATGGAATCCCTCATAACCATGTCTAACATGTACTAATAGCACCGAACCTACCCATACCTAACCTAATTCAACTTCACCCAACCCAACCCATCCTAACTAAATTGAAACCGACCTAGTTCAGCTCAGTCTCAACTAATCTCTCCATATTTGGTCTTATCGAACCCCGCCTAACCAATAATGACCTAATCCAACCTATATTAACCCAGCCTAATCTAACTTAGCCTCACCTTGCCCAGTCTAATTATATTTAACCTCACACAGCCTCACCTAACCTGCTCGTACCTAATCTAAATTAATCCACCCTAACCTTGCCTAACCTACCCTAATTATTTTTAAAATGGCCTAATCCCACCCAGTCTCACTTAACCTAATCATACGTAGAGCAGCCTAGTCCAGCCAAACCTAAAATGACCTAATCCAACCAAACCTAACCCAGCATAACAAGCTGACATAACCTAACGTAAGCAAATCTAAATCGACTTTTCCTAACCCAGTCTAACCTAACCTAACCTAGTCTCACATATCCTCATCCTTCGCAGAGATTTGATGTCTTGCCTCAGAGTTTGGTCCGTTCTGTTTACAGGTGTATGTTGTGTGTGCCGTTATATACGAGTATGTGTGTTGTGTATTTCTTGTACAGCATCTGATGTGTGTACCGGTATGTCTGTATGTATGTGTTAATGTAGGCTATTAATTCTGTACTTTATATATGTTTGTATGTGAATATATTCTCTCTCTCTCTCTCTCTCTCTCTCTCTCGCTCTCTCTCTCTCTCTCTCTCTCTCTCTCTCTCTCTCTCGTGTGGATACATATACATACTGTATATATATATTATATACACATTTAAATATATGTATATATTTATACATATATGGAACTGTACTGTACAGTGCTTGATATCATTAAGTATTTGTCGACCTTTTGTCATTCACTCTCTCGATCCTCCTTCCCTCTCTCTAATTATCTCAGTCCTTCTTTTTTTCCTTTTTCACTTCGTCTCACACTTTATTTTCCATTGTTCCCGTCCCCTCCTCCTTTCTTCATTGTCAACTTCTTTTCTCCTATGGCTCATTATCTCTTTTCGCTCATTCGTGCATCTTGGCAAGGTTCTCAGTATTTTATCTTAGAAATATATTACTTAATTCATAAATTTGTTTTCTCTTTGGCTCATTTTTTGCTTACTCAGTCTTATCATAATCTGTCTCTTCTTCTCCTCCGTCCACTTAATCATGAGTGATACCTTCTAGTAGTTTCTTTAAAGAGTGTAAATAAAAATGTATATGATAATTTTTAATGATAAACATTATCATCATCATCATCGTCGTCGTCCTGTCGCAGTTAGTATCATCCTTATTCGTAAGGAGTATCATAACATATAATTGGTTTATTGTGGTTCAGTTGATTGAATGAGGTACTACCCAAGTGTGCACAGTTGAATGGTCCACATTCCCATTTACTCACCGTTCAAGCTGCATAAAATTGTCAGGAACTGGACAGAATAAATTAAAAAGAAGTCCCGGGCCACAGTGGATTAAACCTGAGAAACGACGTCAATTTTGCTACACTGATCACCAAGCAAATTTCCCTCACCACTTGAAACGTCCTGAGCTCTGAAGTATATAGTTACTTATAAGAAAGGTCATTGTGGAAATTAAACTGTAACATTATCAGAGAATTAATGCGGAGGAAAATGCAAAGGGAAAGAAGGGAACGATAGAGGAAGGGACGCACAGGGTAGGTCAGGAACGGTCTTAAATCTTGGTGAGGTAACATCGAGAGAGGATGGAAGGAGGAAGAGAGGAGAGGAAAGAGGGGAGGAGGAAAAGCGGAGGTGAAGGAAAAAGAATAGAAACGAAGTGGACGAAAGGGAAGAGAAAGAAAAAAGAGAAAGAAGAGGAAGGGAAGAGATAGAGGGCATAAGTTAGATTAATGGAAGCAAAAGAGAGGATAGGGAAAAGGGAAGAAGAAAAGAGAAGATGTGAAGGGACCGAGGACGAGGAGAAAGGAGTCAAAAAGACGGAGTGGATACTGGGAGGAAATATGATGGAGGATGGAAGAGGGAGGCACAAGAAGGATGAGGGAGGAAGAAAGGCAGGATAGTGAAGAAAGGGATTGTGGAGAAGAGGAAAGGAAGGGAATACTGGAGGAGAAGCAAGGAGGAGAGAAAGAGAGAGAGAGAGAGAGACACGGGGGGGGGTAGAAATATAGAAAATGCCACAGAAAGGGAAGAAGGACAATGAGAGGAAAGAAGAGGATGCAGAAAGACTTCAGGAAGAAAGAATAATGGAGAAGTTGGAGGGAAGAGGGAGAGGATTAGTGAGTCTCAGGGGAAAGATGGAGGAAAGAGAGGCTAGAAATGGAGAAAGAGAGAGAGTGAGAGAGAGAGAGAGAGACAGATAAGCGGCTTGTTCTTATCCACCACCTGTAGAGGACGCAACACCATATGACAGAACCAGATGTGTGTGTGTGTGTGTAAGAGAGAGAGAGAGAG
>JAGKTI010038602.1:0-10695 GCA_018397915.1 Birgus latro | reverse complement strand
ATCCTATAACATACCACATTACATCATGGGGGTCACCCCTTCCGTTACCGGCAGGGGGGTCAGTGTCAGGTGGGTCGGGCATAAAATTTCAATTGGAGATAAAATTGTCAATTTTCACCCAGTTTACTCCAAATTTGATATGTGGCATCTTTGACAAGGTCTCCTATTGTGTTTATACGTCAGCCGGGGACGGGTTTGCTGCGCCTTGACACCGCTTCTTGTCTTTGAAATGATTTCTTGATACCATTTATGTAAGGTATTTGCAACACATAATTTGATTATTTTTGCTGAAGTACTCACTGATCTGCTAAAAACAAAAGGGTGTACGCCACCAATTCCTTCCCCCTTAATAGGTGTCCGTGAACTAAACTTGGTGGATAGGTAAAGGTCGGGTGCGAACACTGATGTAGCTACTCAAGCCTGGCAGGGCCCCCTCTGTGTTGACCCTTGGCCTTCCCTTGGTCCCTCCTTTGAATACCGGATTATTTAAGGCGTAAATCGTGAACATAATAAGTTCAAGACAGTTTTATTTATTTGGTTTGTATCCAAACACATCTGTACCCCTAATGTCACTATGTTATTAAAAATAACCCATATAGATAAATAAATAGTAACAAATACAGTTAGCGTCTCGAGATGCTGAGGTAGCTTGCGCTCTCACAGTGTGTTCTTGCCCCTCACTTGATACTGAGTTCAGTGTGGGCCCAGCCTTGGTTTGGAGCGTATCGGTGTGTACGATCTCTGTAAATAAACTTCCCTTATACCGCAATGCAAGGACTATATTATATCCAACTAAAACATAACAGGGTTGTGGTACAAACTAGTGCAGCGGTGAGTTGGATCTCGATTTCTTATCACCTCCCTACAGTAATTTAGTGACACAAGCAAACTCATTAGTGCCAGTGTTCTCTTTTACTCCAACCTACGTTCCGGCCAAACACCTTGCCGTTCATCTGTCATATTGTGTCACCTCATCTCCCTTTGTGTCAACTAACTACGTCTGATGTTCATACCGACACCGACCTGCGCACCTGTCCATCACGAACTGTCCACCTATTCAGTAAGGACCTATTACATGACAGTTCTCACGCTCCTCCAATGGCATTTATCTTACCACCCCAGTACTCCATACCACTCATTCACTCTCCGACACATCTGGCACATCGCTGGCTCAGCACACTTGCAAGCAACATCCCCACACCACGCCTTGCGATGCCAATGCCCTTCCCTCCACCCTGGGTATGCGGCCAGCCTATCACCGACATGTACGTCATTCCAGCCCTCTCCACTCAACATCTGGTTGGCCATACTCCAATGCTCCAGCTCGCATTTCATTGGTCAGCTTCACTTGTGATGTCATCCCCCCCCCCGCCATCTCCCCTCCATGCCACGCAGAGACACCTTATTCAAGTAGCATCTCATCTCCGGCGAGCTAGACCACCTTATTCAAGTAGCATCTTATCTCCGGCGAGCCAGACCACCTTATTCAAGTAGCGTCTCATCTTCGGCGAGCCAGACCACCTTATTCAAGTAGCGTCTCATCTCCGGCGAGCCAGACCACCTTATTCAAGTAGTGTATCATCTCCGGCGAGCCAGACCACCTTATTCAAGTAGTGTCTAACTTCATCCCCGACTACCGACAACTCATCGTTCAAGTTCCGTCTTAACTTCATCTTCACCGCCCAGCTCACCTCATTCAAGTTGTGTCTCCACTAGCAGCCCCACTACGCTCTATTCATCAACCGATATATGTAAATATAGTTATTCTCATCAGCACAGTACTTGACTTTAGAGATTATTATCCAAATTTTTTCTACAGATTGCATATTGTGTAAATATGAATTTCCCTATCATCACTTCATTATCATCCTCACCAACTACATTTATAACTCATCTCACGCTTCACATCTTATTTATTTACACCCGACCCCATTCATCTTCATTCATTTTCACTTCCATTTTGTATGTAAGCCCTCATTACCATTGTAAATATTGCCTATTCCCTCATTTTCACATTGTAAATCTGCACATTATCTTTCTCATACCTCATCCTAAACCTCAGAGAGGTCGAAACTGACATTCACAATAGGCGAATAACAGATGAACCCTTCAAAGTCTCTTATCTTATGGGACGGTTACACCAAGGCAAATCGGAAATAGGGGCCGAGATCCGTGCAGGTAATTTTGATGACATTAAAACATTTGATGACTTCCGATAGGAACTAATACAGCTCTGTTGCCAGCATTCAAATGCGGCATCTCTCATTGGTTTAACTAATCTCCTCACCCAGATGGAGGAGGACATGACAGTCCCAACTCAAAATGCCAAATTACGGAAGGCAGCGGCCGCCATGAAGGCCACTAGTTTTGAGATGCGACAGTTGTTGCTTGGCACTGGGTTGAAGACATTGATGGAACTCCTATGCTTACACTCAAAAACTTTGGAGATTTACTAGGTTACCTGAGATGTTTACATTGACTAGATCCGAAACAGTGAGAAACAGCCTTAGAGACAGGTTTCAGTCCAGGAGATAAAATTGTTCAGGTCTCCAAGACCATCCAAGAAAGAACAGGCTCGAACCACACTCATCAGGCCACAAATCGCCCCTTGGTCTTGTAGGTCTACCACGCCTCTATAACTTCGTTAGACTACTCGCGTTCGGGTCCCACCACATGGGGAAAGCCTAACACTAACTGTTCTTTTTCATGGCACCGATCACCAACCGCCAATCATGATCAGTCTACTGTCCGACGGAGCAAACAATCCTCGGTTGTTTGCTGGCACTGTGGTAACACCGGGCATCGAGAATCCAGTTGTGACCGTAAACAAAGACGACATCACTCACAAGGCAGACAGCGTCTGCCTTCGCGATCACGTCGTCTTATGTCAGGGCGAAAATGAGATTATACTTTATATAATAAATACATGTGAAGCCAGATGTCACGAGGGAAATGGGAATAACCCTCTGGTCGATTATCACGAGAGAATCGACTCGTGAAATCAAGTGGCGATTTCACTTTTATGCTGGCTTACTTCGCCAATTCTCTGGAGTCGAGAATTTATAGACTTTCTCAACAGTACACAGCAGAGACTAAACGCTCAAGAAGGCTGTATTACTGTACTGTTGGCCTCTGAGAAAGTAAGTTCACCCCTTAACACTGAAATAATAATAATATACAGGATCTTGGCTGGGCCAAACTCCTAGCTGGCACAATGGATTTAAGAATTAATACCAAGAGCTGGCCTAAGTACCAGTCGTGATTAATATAAGGAGTTGTGCTAACCTGGAGTAGCCAAAGTGACCTAAATATGTGGGGAAATCAAACACGACTGTTCCATTAAACAAAGCTCAAGAAAACGAACTATAAATTTATTAATTACATGAAAATAAATTTACGTTACATGAATCTGTTCAAAATCAAGAAAGGGAAATGCACTCACTGAAGCACTCAAACAATAGCTAAATAATGCACTGAGCTAAATAACTAAAGAACCTTAAGCCTAGGAAAAAACAAAAGAAATACTAATCAGTAGAGATGAGACCGTCGCTGCTATAGTCGATCAATAAGTTGGTGGGAGCTTTGGGAATACGCCACAGCCGAGACTTGTGATCACTAAGAAAAGAGACCCGCTCGAGCTTTGCGCACAGCACTTCCACTCTCCTTGACTGCTAAGGGACGATTAACTCGTGTTCGAGTGTCGAACACAGAGGTGTGTGAAAGAGGCGTGGCCAACTAACGGCCAGGGAGGCAAGTGCAAAGAAACAACAATTCAGAAATTATCGCTCAGAGGAATGCACCGTCTGTACATAAAGACAGTCGCTCGCGAGAGAATGACGAAAGTTTTGACAACTTGATGCAAATATAAGTACAGAAGTGGACAGTTAAGAGAATGAGCGAAGTTCTATGGATTTCAGAATTGTTCAATCGTTTCCGCAAAATCAGTCAATGTCACGATTTACGATACACAATTTCACGATGTAGGAAATTCGTGACATCCTAAACGCAAGTATCATTAGAACGGTACAACTCACACTACTGATGAATGTCGTTACTTAAACAGCCGCCAGTCGGGGGAAGGGGAGCACTCGTATCGGAACAATTTAACCTAATGACAGAAAATCGACTCTTCATTCGCCAAGTAGGGCCTATAACTTCCTCAGGCTTAGTCATTCTAGGATGGAGTAATGACACACAAACATCGTTCTTCATGCACACAGGATCTATGGTAAATCTGATCTCTGATACCTCTTTAAACATTATTAGGAGAACAAACAAAAACGTCAGCTTCCTTGAGCCGCCTGACATTCGCCTATGCGGTGTAGATGGCTCAGAGTTTAAGGGCAAGAGAAGAGTCACTTTAGAGGCACAACTAGACATTGCCTTGATCCCTTTCCCACTATAATTTAATGTTACGAACGACCTTAAATATCCAGCAGATGCCCTTATTGGTTTACCCACCATGGCCCAATACTCCATTGCACTGTTACCTGCCTGTGGTAGTATAAACATTCATGGGTTTCTAGTATACAGCATGGAATATCTCCGTCCTGTACTTACTCAAATAAACTCAGTCATTCAGCTCCCCCTGAATCCAACACTGCCTAAGAGTACAGAGCAATACTCACCATCATAATCATCTGAGAGTAAAGAGAAAAATCCACCACTGTCTGAGAGCAAAGAAGTAAATTCCTTAACACCTGATGATACACCCTGTAAGCATTCAATAATGGATCTTACAAACACCTCTAACGACAGCACTATAGCCGACTCAGACATGTCTCAGTTAGCTACCTCACACAGCTTGAATGATGTTCTCGAACACACGGAAACAAGGTGTGCAGTAACAAGTACGTGCACAATTTTGTTACCGCATGAGTTTACCAAGGTCTCTGTTCGTGTTGTAGATGTTTACCAAGGTCTCTGTTCGTGTTGTAGATGTGAAAGAAGGAGTGGATGTACTAACATTACCTGAGACATGTTGTGTGAATGGTTTAACTTATGAGTCGGCATTGTGTACTGTGTTGGAGGACAACTTGTGTTATCTTTATTTGCTAAATGTCACTAATGCTCCACTGAAGCTTAAAAGTGGTGTAAAGATTGAAGATTTCCTGGTGTACTCGGCGGACGTAAAGGTGTGCCAGGATGTATTCTGTATACCTGCTGTCGACGATGATGATATTGATCCGACAGGTGTCTATGCCATCATCTCTAAGGGTGCGGCCACATTGCACGCGATTTGCTGGGAGGGTAGAGAGTAGAGGGCGGCATAGCGGGTAGAGGAAAGTCATGGCGTGGCCACACTGCACGCGATGTGCTGGGAGGGTAGAGGGTAGAGGGTGAAGTTTGTGTTGGTGGGAGTAGCTTATTGTGAACATAGTGAAGTATATACGTATTTCCTGTATGTTTTCAAACTTATAGCCCACTCTGTAGTATCAATTCTTCTTACAATATTGTATGCACCTGGGATTGGTGACCCCACAGATTTGAATCACAACCTATACATACCTGTTATATTTAACTGGGAATTAATGTCGTCCCAGTGTTTTTTCAGTACACCTGAGTGCTTGTGTAATGGGTGGCTGGGGTCGCACAACGCCCTTCGTTGGTACACGGCAGTGATAATTTCTTCTTTGCTCATCCCTGCCCGAGGTCTGCTGCACCACTTGTCGGTGTAACCTCCCGCTAGGCACTGCCCACTAGGCAATAACCACGTACCAGGTGGTTTACCTCACGGGTTGGCTTGGCGGGAACCCACTGGGCGTGTGCAGTGTGGCCAGTCTTCAATGTTTCTGTGTGTTTCATAGTGCCTCGAACATGCTTAGCGGCACCCTAACCGCTATCCTCCCAGCAAATCGCGTGCTGTGTGGCCGCACCCTTAGGGATCTGCTCTGACTCTTTCACCTGACCGGATCTCAAGTCTGACTTGTAAAGATTTCCCACAACATAAAGATCAGTTAATCAGTCTGTTACAGTCTTACCGAAATGTTGTAGCCTTTCCAGGAAAACCGATGGGTAGGACAGTCTTCGTCAGTCATCACATGTAATTAGTATCAGGTACTCAGCCGATCTACATACCAGCGTATCGATTGCCTCACAGCTTGAGAAGACAAACAGATGAGAGAGTACAGAAAATGTCAGATCAGGACATTATTGAACCCTCTGTCAGTCCATGGAATAGCCCACTTTTCTTAGTCCCAAAGAAGGGCGGCCACTTTAGACCAGCAGTGGACTATCGTAGAGTAAATTCTGTAACCGTACCAGATCATTTCCAATTGCCCGTTCTCACAGATTTGCTAGAGTCACTAGGTGAAAACAACATGGTCTTTACATCCCTAGACCTACTCAGTGGCTACTGGCAAGTAGAAATGAAGGAATCATCTCGCCCTATTACACCCTTAAGCACCCCTTCTGGACATTTTCATTTTAAGAAGCTTCCTTTTGGTTTAAGGAATGCCCCTGTAGAATTCATGCGACTTATCCATTCAGTCTTCAGTGGCATGATGGGCCACTCTCTTTTTGCTTATCTAGACAACATAATTGTTGTGAGTAAATCAATCCCTGAACATCTGGCCAAGCTACAACAAGTATTTGAGCGCTTTCAAGGCTTGAAAATCAGCCTCAGTAAATGTGACTTCCTAAGGAAGAAAATCAACTTCCTAGGACATGTCGTAGATGCAGAAGGTAATTATACCAATGAAGACAAAACTAAGGTGATCATCAATTTCCCAATACAGATGCTGTAAAGAGTTTTCTGGGACTGAGTGGTTACTATTGCAGATTCATTAAGGGCTATGCAAAGATCACCGCTCCTCTGACTCACTTAAGAAAAATGTACCTGTCGTTTGGACTAACGATCAGTCACAAGCCTTCCAAACACTCAAAACAGCTCTTATAAATGCCCCAGTTTTAGCATTAAAATCCTTTCTTCTATGCACAGATGCCTCAGGCACAGGACTTGTGCAGTTTTGATGCAACTCGATCAAGCATCAAGGAAGAATGTAATAGCGTATTCTAGTTGCGCCCTTATTTCCGCTGAACGTAATTACTGTGTCTCAGATCTGGAAGCTTCAGCAGTGGTTTGGTCCTTGAAACATTTCAGAGATATAGTATACAGTATGGTTACCCAGTGCATATCCAGACAGACCACCTCCCTCTATGTGATTTGCTCTAAGGACAAAACCTCACAGGTAGGTTAGCTAGGACTTCAATCCCACTTTTCAGTATGTCCCAGGAAAATCGAATGTAGTCACAGACGCACTTTCATGCAATGTAGCAGCGGCTGTCACAGCACGCAGCCAAATGAAACTGAGAACACCACACTAACACCCGAGATTGTCCAAAATTCTCAACACAAGGTCCCTGTATGGTCCAAAGTAATTTATTTCCTGGAATCGGGAGATACCTCTACCTTACCTACTCTGCCAGTACCAGTAGATGAGTTCATGCTAAAAGATGATACCTTATACAGACAAACTTTACTTACAGGGATAGACTTGCCCAAAATAGAAGTACACCAACTTGTTGTCCCTACTGATCCAATATCCGCGGTCCTTCAAATAGTTCATGATACACTTCACGCATCCCATCCTAGAAAAGACCGATGCTTGCGACAAGCATGTCTCAGATACTATTGGCCAACTATGCGCCGCGATATTAATGAACACTGTGACTCATGTATTCCGTGCCACCGCCACAAAGAGTCAACCGGGTTACCTGCACCGCTCTTACAACCAATCCTGTCACGCCCGTGGGAAACAGTCTCCACTGACCTTTTAAAACTCCCTCTTACAGAATCAGGCGCTGAGTATCTGTTCGTAGCAGTCGACCACTTCTTGTGTTACTGTGTCCTGGTGCCCATCTCAGATAAGACTGCGAAGAGTGTCGCACATGCCCTCGCAGACCACGTCATTTCCCTATTCACTACCCCATGAACCATAATCACTGATAATGGCACTGAGTTTAACAATAGTCTCCTGGATGAAATCTGTCGACAATGCAAAATCAATAAATGCAATGTCGTTCCTAACCATCCGGCTTCCAGTCGCCTTGTAGAGCACCATAATCGCAAAATTTTAGAGTGCCTCAGACATCTAGGCTCCCGTAGTCCGTCCTGGGATGAATGAATACCCCAAGTCGCATCCTCCATCAATTGTTTCATCAGTGCATCCATTGGCGAGTCTCCCTTCTTTGTCTTATTTGGATTCGAGAAAGACCTACCCTATTCCCTTTTATCCTCAAAGCCAGACCCCATGGATGATTATGTGAAAGTGAAAATGGCAAACTTCCAGACAATCCATCAGTATGTCAAAGCAAATCTGGCTTCATCTCATGGGGACATGTTCCAGTGCCAGCATAAATGTGCCTCACCTATCAGTATCAGCGTTGGAGATCTAGTCTTTGCTCGCTCTTTTATGCGTACCTCTAAATTGGATGACAAATTTACAGGCCCCCACTGCGTGATTACTCAACAGGGTAACAGATTTCATATGCAAGAATTGTCAACTAAAAATACCAAATCCGTACATGCACCACGAGGCCTGGTGTTGGAAGAGTCACTTGCACAACTACCGCTACTTCTTCTCCACCTATCCCTCAGTCTGACCCATCACCACCTACATCTCCTCATTCATCAATCAATCAATATCGATCCAAGCTGCAATCCGCACATCAACATCTCCGTAACCTTTCCCATTAATTTACTCTTATTTTCTAGGTTCAGTGTTAACGGTCTACCTGCTGGCAGTGCTGACCCTCATAGGGTCTGGGTTGGGTGAGGACGATGGTGGAGTAAGTCCCGGGGCCTTGGTTGGCTCGGGAGGCGAGGTAATGGTGGTAGAAAATGTAGTCTCCCTGCGCTACGATCTTGCGCCCCTGGCCGACGTAGCCATCGCCCTCCCTCGTTTCGCACGCCAGGTGGACAAAATCAAGACCCACCTCTCAACAATCATGGGGAAGCACAACCCGGATCAGTTTTTGTGCCATCTTTACCTCCCAATCTCTTGGCAATTGCAATACATCACCGACAAATTCTCTCAGCTCAATGACACATTTTCCATTAAGACACCCGTAGGTCGTTCTTGCGTGAAACGTGGTCTGTTTGACTATGGAGGTGAAATTCTTAGTGGCTTATTTGGCGTGACTACAGCTCGTGACATTTCTGGCTTCAAATCTGATCTAGCTCACTTAGCCTCGGTCCTAGATTCTCAAAGCCGAGTCATACAGGTCCAACACACTATGTTACAGAGGATTGTAGCCCACCAAAATGAAGTAACTTACACTCTGACCAACTTCACCGAAATCTTAAAACAACAAGTTTCCAATCTTAGCGTTGTTTCTCAGTTCCTCTATCTCAGACTAAACATGGATAATCCCCAACTAGCCATTAAACTCTCTGCTCCCTCAAGTCTCTGCCTTGATTCGTATCCTAGTCGATGCTATTGATGGACGTGTCACTGCAGACTTGCAGACTTAGTACCTATCTCTGCTTTTCGTTTTGTACTGGAATGGGCTCGCTCTACATTCGATTTGTCCCCAGTGCTTTCCTTCTCCCCTCTAGAATTCTACTATCCAGTTCTCGAGCCCACCCTTTTCACCAAATATATCGTCGTTCATATTCCTCTAAGTTCTACCATCACATTCAACCTCTTCCAGATTATTCCCTTTCCTTTCCAGTTCAACAACTCCTTATTGCAAGCCTCTTTTCTTTCAGAATATTTCCTCCTACCCCAAGATCATCTTTCCGTTGCCTTCCTCTCTTACACAGACCTCGAGAAATGTTCCTCCCTTACCCCCTACGTTTCGTCTTTGTGCTGCTCACCTTCTGGCTATTTTCCCTAGCAGCGCTGCACCCTGTGAGTCTGCCTTAGTTCGCAATCATTCCATACACTCTGCCTGTTCCTTTGTCCCGGCTCCAGAACTTCCAGTCCATCATGCCCACCTCAACCACGTCCAATACTTCTTCTTCACTGTCCCCATCTCTGTCACCATCATGTGTCCTGGTTCTTCTGTTCGTTCAGTACCTGATATTGGTCTCTATAAAGCACAAGACTATTGTACAGTCAAATTAGAGTCTGTCATCACTTACGCCACTCGTTACCACCAAGCCGTCCGCAAGCACTCTTATAACATCTTCCAACCAAACGACATGAATTCTACCCTACCATGTGATGATATTTCCATCACCTCTGCAAAATTACGTATGCTAACATTTTTGAACGACAGTGACTTCATTATGGATCAGTTTTCTCTAGCCTTCAGCCGTTCATGGGTACATCCAACAGTTTTGTTTCCCCCAGTGGCCATCTCTTTCGTAGGATTCATTCTCATGGTCTGTGCAGTGCACTGTTGTGTCAAGAAGATGGAACGCAGACTGCACAAAATCAGAATCGTAACGGAATAGTGCGGCCTCCACAGGACGTCGAAGCTGGCCGTACTTAGTGTCCTCACATTTACCGACTAACAGCGCAAACTGAGACAGATAACATCTGTGGACTGAAGAAATTAGCCACAACAAATGAAAGAATTACAGTGACAAAGGATGGCGTACACTACCTACACTGAAACAGTAAATGAAATACGATTAGAAAAGTACAGTACTAACTGACGACAGCACAATTATCACCAAAGTATGGAAAATGTTTAGAAAAGAACTACAGGTGTATAAGTAACAAGGACCATTACTTATTTGTGACC
>JAGKTI010038601.1:0-10695 GCA_018397915.1 Birgus latro | reverse complement strand
CAGAATTATGAGGGAAGCAATAATGTGATGGAATGCAGACAACACGTAAACAACCAGCTGAAGATTAGAGAGGGAATGGTGATGGAGTACAGACAGCATGTAGATGACCAATTCAAGCATGTAGTCGACCATGTGAAGATAATCAGTGAGAGAATTGAGGCTGTAGAGAAATATTGCACTGCTGAGCCTTACGTTAATGAACAGGGAGCATATGAAAAGAATGGACAGCGTACGGTGAATCTTGACGGATCCCAAGCATCTAAAGGTAGCATTACAGGGCTGAATAATCAAAATGTGGGAGTTTGAAGTCCTGGACTTAATTCTTGCGCCGCCTTCCGAAGGCGTCTTATCGCCACAAACACTGATCTAAGAAAATGTTTATTAAATTTCTGTCTCGGTGTGGTGCTTCCATTTGACATTCAAATACCTCTCACTATTGCCGTTCCTATTTCCCAGCCTCTTCCCCAACCATTCCCAGCCTCTTCCCCAAACATTCCCAGCTTCTTCCCCAACCATTCCTAGCTGTGGGATAAGACGCCTTCGAAAGGCGGTGCTTGAATTATGATGCTCTAGTTTTTAGGTCCCAAACCAGTGATGTGCATGGCTGTAATGGGAGTGCAATAAAACAAAAAAATCAGGAATTTGATGGTAGAGTATCTCGGGAAGCTTACCGTGTGCAGTTTGAGTTACTTGCTGATCGGAGTGACTGGGATGACAGGCAGAGGGCAGTGCAGTCTGCTTCCAGCCTTAAGGGTGCCACAATGGAGATTCTAGGACAGATGCCAGTGGAGAGGAGGAGCAGTTATCAGTCCACAGTAGTAGCATTGGAACGCAGATATGGGACCATGTACCACACAGAGGTTTACAGAGCAAGATTCCGGAGCCGTGTGTGGGCTTGAGAAGAATCCCTACAGCAGCTTGCTCATGACCTGGAGAATATGGCACACAAGGCGCACCCTGGAGCAGCACCTAATCAGTTGGCTATTCTTCTGAGGGACCAGTTCATCAATACTCTTGATAGTGTAGAGTTGAAAGCACAAGTGAAGCAGGTACAACCCAGATGCATGCAAGAAGCACTAGCCAGGGCTCTGGAATTTGAGTCCTACATCAGGTCCAGTACATCCACTTTTCAGGCAGGTCGTAGTGCAGGAGTCAAGGCAACAAATGGGGAGGTACATGAAACGGAAAAATTTGAAGGAAGTTGCTGGTTCTGCGAAAAGCCAGGGCACAGGAAAGAGGACTGCTATAAGTTGAAGAGAGGACAGGAGAAGATCAGAGGAGGTTGCTGGTTCTGCAAGAAACCAGGACACAAGAAGGTGGATTGTTACAAATGGAAGAAGCAGCAAGAGCAGAACAGTGCAAGGAAACCTACAATTGCAACAAACGCGTGTTGGAGATGTGGTAAGGTGGGGCACTTCAGCTAAGATTGTCCAAATGAGAAGGACGGCAAGGAAAAGGCTACAGACGACGAGAGGGATGAGGGTAAATTAGCAGAGGCTGGTGACAAGAGGCAACCACCAGCCGGCTTTTCCTAAGCAGCCCCACCACCAAATAAATGCAAGAGAACTGTGGTTGACAGTGTGCGAGAAGATGAAAGAACAGACAGCAAGCTGTGTAGTAGGAATGGGAATCATGGCAAGAAACGTTGCCATATTGCGGTGACAGGGCCAGTATCTGCTGAAGAAGACCTAAAGAAGATGCAGATGGAGGATGCAGATTTATAACCAGTGCTAGAGTGGCTGCAGCAGAGTACAGTGCAAACATCTTGGGAAGAGGTTTTCAGTTTCAGCCCTGTGACTAAGGACTACTGGAGTCAGTGAGACCTTCTTCGTTTGAAGAACGAACTACTGGAGCGTCAGTGGGAGACACCTGATGGCCTCAGAAAGTATTGGTAACTGGCGGTTCCGAAGAAAATGAGGTCGGGAGTCTTGGATGCGTCTCATAACCTGATCACTAGTGGGTACCTGGGGGTGAAGAAAACTCTAAGCCTGCTGCAACAGAGGTTCTACTGGATTGGCATGCATCAGGATGCTGAAGAATGGTGTTGGGCCTGTGATGTATGTTGTGCAAAGAAACTTCGAGTCTGCTGTGTTCCGTGATTGCTGCAAGTTACTGGGGATCAAGAGGACCAGGACGATGACACTAAGGCCACAGTCAGATGTGATGGTGGAGAAATTCAACTGGACCCTGGGACAAGAACTGGCCAAGTACTGCATAAAGGGACAGATGGAATGGGAACAGAAATTACCTGCATTGCTGATGGCATATTGGTTTGCCTGCAAGGAGTCTACCAGCTACATCCCGGCAAATTGATTCTGGGCCACGAGTTATGTTTACCCATTGACTTGTTAATGGGAAGACCACATGGTGAAGAGCTGTATACAGACACCCCCAGCTATGCGAAACACCTTCAGGAAAGACTGGCTGAGGTACAGTCACGCTCCCTAATTTAGACCCACCCCGAGCCAAGCCGACAGCTGAGGGAGGCAGTAGCCACGGCTCTTAAACGAACGCGCTAACTACGCTCCCCCCCTCAACCCCCCCCCTCCCTCTTGCATCCAACATTCCTTCTCTACCTTACTGCATTCCTTTCCACCCTCACCTCTTTTGAAACAATCACTTACTGAAAAGGACAATGCTGGACGGTATTAGACAGTAAATTTTAGAAAACAGGGCATAAAAAAAAAAGATAAGACCCGAATATATTTTTTTTCTTAACAAACAAAGGAGTTCGTTTGAGAGCCGTGGCTACTGCCTCCCTCAGCTCTGGGCTTGGGTCGGGGTGGATCTAAATTAGGGAGCGTGACTGTACATCATCAAGTGCGAGAAGCTCTGAAGTTTTCAGGCGTAGTGATAAAGTGCAAGCATGATGCCAAGTAAATTGCAGTGAGCTTCAAGGATGGTGACAAAGTTTGGTTCTACAATCCTCAGTGGAAAAAGGGACAGTTACTGAAACTGCTGAGCCTGGTACGGGCCTTACACTGTGTTGGACCGCCTGTCAGACGTAACATACCGAATTTGGGGAGGCAAGGAGTCTCGCCCAAGATTGGTACACATTAATCGTCTGTGGCAGTACCACGGGCCAGGACAGCATGACTTGGACGTCTCTGAGGAATCATGCTCACCCACAGCCGAGGATGTTGAGGAGGACCACTGACCTGAAGTCCATGAGGATGGTACAGTTTCCCCAGGGAAGAAGTGAACTGGGAAGAGAACCAAGACATTCCAGGAGGAGTGGTCTGTGTGGAGGAGCAGGACCTCCTTGGAGACGGCATAGGAGAAGACATGGTAGGTTGAAGGATTATTTTGGTATAATCAAATGTTTAGTTTGGATTAAGGATTATGTTTATATACATTTTGAGGTTCTGTCGAGACGAGAACGGACTAGGGAGGGGGTAGTGTTGAGAAGTTGGATTTTCTAGTTAGGCAGTACTGTAAGGTTCTCAATAACTCTCGTGGTTCGGATACATGTTAGAGTTGCCAGTTAGCTGCTGTTTGTGAGAGGAGGTATTTTGTGAAGTTATGCATTAAATTTTATGCCCTTTTTCTCTACAATGGTTTATTTATGTGACTGTTAAATTATGTAATTTTTGCTAAGTCTCTATGCTCAGTACTTTAAAGTGTTTTGTAGTGCAAGAAAACTCTGGATATTTTTGTTGTCTCCAAGTTGGTAACTGTTGCTTTCCGAGAATGTAGTAGAACATTCTAGTGTATACTCATTTATATAAGGTTGGGGAAGGGATCAGAGGAGTTTCAGTTCAATCTAAGTTTAGTTCAGTGTCAGTGCGGATAGTACAGCTCCATTACTTGTGAGAACAGTGAAGTGAAGTTGGCAAGTATTAATTGTAATTATATGGAAAATAATGCCAGTGAACGTAAGAAGCCAGTGTTTATTTACAAGCCTGAGCTGATCTCGTTGTTGCACACTGAAAAGCTGACCATAAGAAGAACAACTTACTGGGCAACGTCCTACCTATACTGATCTATTGCTGTTGGAGCCTGTGGCAGTGTGTAACAATATGAACATTTATGGATATGGCAGCAAGCTAGGATGCCATCTTGGATTCAAAGCTTTCAGTAGTTGGTTTCCAAGGTTGAGCACCTGGATATTGTTCCTGGTGGTTCAAGGATTAAAATAATATGCCACATGCTCTTTTAACAATCCATGACTGCTGAACCCTATTTTTTTTTTAATGTAAGGAAGAAGGAACCAAAGGCCATGGGCCCGCAAATGTTCCTTCCAAGAATAAACAAAAACAATACAAAAGAGAGCCAAATTCAAGATCCATTCATTTCGAGATGCCTGGACACACTGCGTTTGAAAGATTGGAGATCATAGGAAGTAGGAAATACATACTCTTTTGACTCCACACTTCTTTCCATTCATTTCTCACAACATCCATCTCAGCAGTCACTTTAGTAAATATGGGATGAAGCTATGGCCCACTTAATATCTGACTTGTCTCATATCTCCAGTATGGGTAAAAGCAATCTTGTTCCGTTTGATGGGTCAAAAACTTAGTTCTTAAAAATTTTTTGATCCGTCAAAATCTTCCACAGGGTAATCCTCAAATTGCTTACAGTGTCATGCTAAATCCTGCCTCATTGTTCAACATACCTGGGGTTTCACTCTCTCGGGTATATCTTCAAAAGATTATATTTGCTTTCTTATAAAAAAAAAAAAAATGCCCTCAAGAAATTAGGTGTGCTAGGACGATGTTGTGCCTTCTTTACCCCTGCACAGTTTTTTGCTTTATATTTGGGTGTTATTCATCCCTGTGTAGAGTACAACTCTCTTCTCCACACATACAGTTCTTCTCAACAAGGATGAGTTAAAGGCTTTTCGTCTCACTCCCCTCCTTTTACTTGCTTCCATCAACCTGTGTTGTGTTTCGTTGCTTCACTACTGCATCTTTTTTTGTTTGTTTTTTTAATCGCCCCTTCAATGGTCACTGCTTCTCTGAAATGCCATCTTGCCTTCCTCCACCACTGAGGCACCTAACAAAAAATTCTCATTCCTTTTCTATCCAACTCTCTAACGCAAGAGTTAACCATTACCCCAGTCCTTCATGTATGCAACAGGTCAACTCTGGAGCTGTTGTAAGGGTGGAAAATTTAGATATTCTTGAGAATTTTAATTATCACACCGCTATGCCAACCAGTCTAACGCCAACAGAATTTTGATACTAGATTAAAGTATTATTTCAGTGTTTTCTGTTACTGCCAGAATATTAAGAAGGCCTCGTTAAATAATTAAAGTAATTTGGTATCGCTGCCACCACCCAGCAGTTGCCGGGGAAAAAAAGACATTAATGATATTAGTCCCATATGACGGAAGAGGGACAAAAAGGCCTATGGCAATAACAGGGTAGCGTGAGTATAATATATGAGAGCGTGGATCTTATAGATGAAACATGCCTTGCGGGCCACTCGGTCTTATGTATACTCCCCAGAGGATTTATACCAACCACATTCTAATAAAGTATACTTATCTATATTGTTAACCTTAAATTACACAGAATGATTAGAATAACGAACAAGAATTAATTACTGGAACTTAGTAAAGCAACTGTCTCCGTTACACCAGAATATCTGAGAGAATGGAAGCTCTATTCTACAGTTTATAAATCACCTGACTCAACACAATACATGAGAGTTCTCTCAACCCGACTGTGTCATAGAAACCACATCAACAGGGGAAACTCCCATAAACCACGGTCTCATAAGGACTCGTAGTGATACCCAGTTACAACGTGTTACACAGTTTACTCCAATTTTAAAGAAATCATCTGTATTTTAACTGGGTTTGCACCACTTAACATATCTAGGTAAATAATCATAAGACCAGAATAATACAGAATGCAATCTCAGCGTACACAGCGCTCTGCAGGACGAGGTATTACACCACTCCGCTTCTCACGCACTTATAACCAAAATTTTACACACGAATAATAAGCTTACTAAAGTGGACCCCACGACTCTGACGATACTGAGAATTGAAAGGGACTAAATGGAAAAAGTGTAAGGGCTTTCGGGCACTAGATGCTGTGACTCTCGACGCACTAGCCTGGCATTGGACTCCATGACCCAGCGTGGCTTGACGACACAACTTACCTGCAACGTCCACCCACAACGATGTTTAACTCGAGTCATAAGGCATTGACAATATTATCAGACACTTACTATAGATATAGTTAGAACGACAACTAATTATGACGTATAAGGGAGAAATACCGTGAATATTCGGGAACATTACCTGCAACGTCCACCCACAACGATGTTTAACTCGAGAGTGATGCCTAGCGGGCAGAAAGCAAGCTGCACCCACTAACACCAGCTACGTTTTCACTACCCGGTACTGACTTCAAACAACTACGTTACAGTATACATGTTATAACATCGCACCAGAATTTGCAACAAGGAGCTTACGCCTTACTCTACTTATAAAAAAATGACCTATGATGATTTAAATTTTGTGGTAATAACATAGGTCCAACAATCTACAACGATGCCTAAAATCACGCATTGGTACAATTTCTCTTTGTTTCGCCCGCGGCGTTAAGCAACAACTGAGGTCGGTGCCAAATAAATTAATTTCGCGGTTAACTATGACAAAAATCAATAGTCAGGCTTTACTTAAGTTCTTAGACAACATTATTTAGTAAAACAAGGCGACTAACACAAGCTCAACTACAAAATTCTGAATTCTAGGTGTAGATATGACTCATCGCTAATTTAAGTTTCAAATTAACTTTCTACGCCACTTTATCGAAACCAGACGTGAATTTGCACGTCCACTCGTCCATTTGCTTCCCTACTATCCTCTAACTAAAATCAAGCCCAAAAAAATGAATTACAAAGTCCACTTCACATACTTTACATCTTAACAGGGTCCAGAATTCACACTTATCACGTACATAACCTAACGTAAATTACATACATTATATACTTACCCTATACTTATACTAACTTATATTACTCTTATACTACGTATATCATATACAAGAAAAATGGCATTACACTGTCTTCCTTTCTTTTGTGCTTCCTACTGCCTATTACATCCAGTCTTTTAAACGCGATGTGCCCAGTCATCTCGAAATGAACTGCTCTTGAATATGGGTTGTGTATGTGCCTAAATCAGCATCAATGAATTCCATCTCTGACTGATTTATTAGGTTTTCAAAGTTTTTTGGTATACTGGATCTTTAGAGTTTGGTTTGCCATTACTTGGTAATATCGGGGAAAGAAAATAAAGCAGACTGCATATTAATTCACACATTTGTTTGATGCCTTACTGAAAACTAGAGCTTCGAACATTACTGCTTCTAGAAAGCAAACATTATTGAACAAAACACAAGTAATAATATTGGATGAGTTTGAGAATATGATTGAAAAATATATCAGTATAATACGTCCAACCATGAAAACATAATTCCAATATTTGTCTTCCATGCTTCTATGTTTTTCATTTACCTTGTGCTTTTCTTTAAAAACTTATTTAATTTTGACTTAAATGTTTGTTTCCCTTTCTCGGACTTCTTCTCTTCTTTGTCTGCAGGTTTTGAAGCCCCTTCCACACCGGCAGATTTGGAAGACCCTATTATGCCTTGAGGTTTGGAAAGTCTTCCACAGAACAGTATCATCCCAGTTACATTGTCCTGAATGAAGAGCAGGAAGGGATGGTCTGCCTCAAATGTGGGAGGACGTGAGTTCACACTACGAGTCATCACGACAACTGCCGAGAGAAAATATTAAAATAATGGTCATTTTGATTAGCCTCATCATCCTATTTTCCAGCACCATAAATGTGTCGAGGTGATTAAGACAAAAGACATTGGAAAATATAAATGTAGTTGGTCATTAAACTTCCCAACAAAAATATACCACACCTGTCTCTTATCTACTGAACATTTTGAAATCATCCCTGATCCATCCTTCCCACACAATACTGTTTTAGTTACATTGCTTTCACAACACTTGCAATGTAGGTTCATTCAGCTGAGTGCTATATTACATAGACCTATATAATTATAACTACTCATTTCTTCTCAGTCTTTGCTAACTCACCATTTAGACATTCACCTTAAATATCAGTGCAACTTTTTCTTGATTGTTCAAATCTCCTTCTACTTTAAAACTCCAACAAAGAATACCTTTCTCACCAATCTTGTCAAAAAAATTCTCTATACATAAGATGACCAAAATGAAAGGAACTAATAAAAATGTCGTTTATACAAATGATAAGAGATTTGCATTGTTTTTGCATTCATGGTAAGCTGAGTTGATAAAACAGTCCTCTTAGTTTGGGTTCTGCAGTTCAAATTGTCTGTTTCATATGACCTTTCCAAAATGTGTTCCAAATGACCACCTCGACAGTGCAGGCACTCCTGATTCCAGAAAACACTTTCTTCTCTCAGGCCATGGCAACAGCGAAAACACTGTTTTCTGGGCCACAGCACCATCAGAGGCTATTCTCCGGCGCTCATTGCATTCAATAAAAAGCACAACATGGGTGGACATCTCAATGCATGGCATTATTGGACCTTTTTTCGTTCGAAGACGAAGAACAGCCTGTCACTGTGAACACAGAACATTATCTTGAGGTCATATGGAAGTGTTGGACGACACTAGGATGATGTAGGGGCATTACTCGTGGGGAGCAATGGTTCCAGCAGGATGGGGCCACCCCACACACTTCAAACCAAACGTTGATGTGGCTGCAGTAACTCACCCAACCTGAATCCCCCAGATTCCTATATGTGGGGTTATCTGAAGGATCATGGTTATGAAAATCATCTCCAGAGAAACAGAGACCTGAAAGCAAAAATCACGGCCAATATCAGAGCTATCCCAAGAGAGGAGTGTGTCTGAGTGATTGACAATTTCGCGAGCCAATTTCAGGAATGCCTGGGACGTCGAGATGGTCATCTGGAGCACATTTCGGAAAGGTCAGTAAAAACAGACCATTTGAACTGTGGAACCCAAACTATCAGGACTGTTTTGTTATCAACTCAGCTTAACATGAATGCAAAAATAATGCAAAACTCTTATCAGTAGTATCAATGACACATTTTTATGGGTTGCATTCTTTTGAGGTCAACCTGAATCATTAATAGACTTATTTTCCAAATAACTCTTATGTATTTCATATCTTCAGTTCACGGAACAAAAACAGACTATTTGTATTTAAAACAATGGAAGTCACATGCAGAGGGAAATACAGAATGAGGAATACAAATCTGAGTTGACCTGTCACATCCATGGATGACTGAGAATATCGGTTTAGCTTTGCACTGGAGTGCTCAGCCGATAAAGGGTGACGGTGCATTGCCAGGTGGAAGCTAGGCATCCACTATAACGGAGGAAGGATGCAAACAGATGAATTAGATGACATAATGACTGAAACAGTGACAGCAGAGAGATAAAGACATACCACTGCGACAAAGAGGATGGGATTTGATGAGATGACAAGTGTTTGACTTCATTCTATTTAAAAAGTTCTTTCTGGTGAACTTTCCCACACATGGGAACTGTACCCGACACAGGGGCAAATGCGAACCATGTATAAAGACAACAGTTGTGCATTGGTAAAGAGTGTACCTGCCTTAACATATTCATCTCTCTGACTACAGGAACTGGTCAATTCTGCTGGGTGCGCAATTTTCTTCATTTTCTTTTTTTAAGGATAAGGTAAAGGAAAGTCAGTATCATGAGTGTGGTGCATGAAGTAAGAGTGTTGCGTTGTGGAGCGACTACCTCACAGTGAGAGCATAGTGGACTGTTTGTGAATTATATTTTGTTTTGGTGCTGAAGCAGGGAAGTAAAATAGTAACAGTAAGATAGTGTTGCAGTATGAATTATGGTATGCATAAGTTGAAAAGAAAAACAATTATTATACAGGTTCATTAAATATGCAAATCAAGCAGATCTATTGATAAACTAGAATTATGGTTTGCGTGTAGGGTCACATTCAAAGAATGGATATGGGTAAAGTGGTTAAAATGGTATTTAACCCATTACGTCCTGACAGATTTTCCACCTCCGATACCACCCAATCCCAAGCAATTTCGGAAAAAAAAAACTTTTGCTCAAACCTCTGCTTTTGGTGAGAAACATCGAAAATTCATAGAGAAATCGCCCTCCTGAGCTTATAAACGTTGCTACAGGTGACAATCAGCCTTACCTTTTTGTTCTTTCTCAAGGTACCTGGCTTCAAAGAAAACGAACTATGAGAGGGTTAACTAATTCAAGCCACTTTAACCTGCCGAGTCCCACCGACGTACGGTGCACGTCACTACTTTTTTCCGTGGACAGACCCACCGACGTACGATGCACGTCACTACTTTTTTCCGCGGACAGACCCACCAACGTGTATCGTATGTCAGTCAGTTGCAAGGCCCGTTTTCAAGATTCGAGGGTGATTTTTGGTAGGCATATGTGGGAGACCTTCCTCTACCTGCTGTCAAGCGGGGATACTGCCTGGCCCCACCTGACCCCCCCCTCCCCCCTCCTCCCCACACTCGGCAATTCACCTGTTAACAATAACCCGGCCAGTAAAGATATGTTGCCCCACGGTCTCTCCAATGACGAAATTCACAATGAAAGCGATTCCTGAGGTGGAGGACACATAAACAAAGAAGCTAGAGGGAGAAACAAACAGAAGTGATGAGGTGGTAATGTCGTAAAGGAAGGTGC
>JAGKTI010038600.1:0-10696 GCA_018397915.1 Birgus latro | reverse complement strand
AACACACACACACACAGACACACACACACACACACACACACACACACACACACACACACACACACACACACACTCCTTGGTGTAGCATACATCAGTGTCATTTAAACAACACATCACAATCATTAAAGATAAATTAATGCCAAGACTCGGTGCCTTAAGTTCACTTTCCCATACAACATATGGACACAATAAAGAAACCACCACCACAGTATACAATAAAGAAACCACCACCACAGTATACAAACAATATATACGTTCAGTATGAATTATGCAAGCCCTGCTTGGGCTTCTAACCTCTCTAAAACACACTACAACACTCTACAGACCATACAGTATAAGGCCCTAAAAATAATCACACAGGCTGCATGACTACTACACCCACAGACCACCTACACCAAGAGCCAAAGTCCTCAAAGTCAAGGATCATCTAGACATGAGAGGTACACAAACTCTTGCTTCAGCCTCCACAAACCCACACCATCCACAACATTACATGGCAGCACATCCTCAAAACAACACCAGCACACAATATTATACACAAATAGTCATCTTTCCCCCCTCGCCTGCCTCAAACCAGCTTCTAGAAGCATATTCATACGCAAATCACTCGCTGCTCCATTCAGCCACTTAAAGACAACACACAGCTGCATGCACGGGTTCCTGATATCCACCCTTCTGAGTCCTACCTCCCTCATGGGGACAGGGTCCACCTGGCCAGGCTGAGATGTGGATATCATCCAGACCTCTGGATTATCAGAAGAGGCTGGATGACTCCGTCGGTGATGCCTGTCCAGGATGCAGCACAGCACCCTATGCTATTAAGCACATTATGAAAGCCTGCATTTTTCACACAGTCGCCTGCATCAACAACACAACATACACTCCTTGAAAGCTCTGTGGGAAAGCCCGTTCTCGGCCATGCCTTCTTTAGGAACTCAGAGCTCTTTGGCCAGACTGCCTAGGGAACAACTACTACTACTATCATAGCCAAGCAGTTACAATCGTTAAGTTGACCCATTAACCGCAGACAAGCAGTCACCACTGCAGGGCCATACCCTCCAGTGACATAAACATGGGGGGGGGGAAAGCCTACACAAGGAAAATGCAATAAGCACACAAAATGTGCTGTAATGGTATAATGGAATAAAATCATGGTAAATAGAATAACATCATGGTACAGCACAGTAATCTAGAATAAAATCGTCAACACTCACCTTTCGACCAGCCTGCATCAGTCTTACCCAGGATCTTCCACTTTGCCATAGTCAGCAGTACCCTCTTCCTTTTCCCTGGTGGAGTGGCCATCATCACTCAACCTAGGAAGAGGAATGCAAGGAATAGCAAGGCCTGAAGCAGGTAAAGAGCCACCACAAAAGCCACCACATACGCTGCCATAATAACTGTCTGAGAGGAGCTGTTCACCATGCTGTCGTTGTGCGGGAACTGACAAGGACCGAGGGGGTCTCTAGCGGACGCTGGGTGATTTACTCAGCCAGACAGGGCAGCGCCACCGGGCTATTCCCGCCCTGCTGGGTGTAAATGTTCGTGTGGCCATAATTTCCACTCGAAAGCATGCATTTTGTCTGGATAAAATGTAAAAATGTATGAATAATGGTTCCAAGCAGCCAGATCACAATGTCTGGGTAATGGACATCAGGATAATAGAGGGATTACTCTACCATATTTTATATTTTTACCATAAATCCTCAGTATAACTAAAGAACTTCATTTCATTATTTTCATGTAAGTCCATGTTGTCATATGTTCATGAAATTAGGATGATCCAGTAAGTTGTCAGGGAAGTGGTTGTTGACATGTTGAACATTATTTTGATCTCCAAAGTGCATATAATGTTTGCTGAGTTTGGGATATGTTTGTTAAACTAGACACCTTCGGAACAACGTGATGGGAAAATTGACTTCCGTAGTGAGAAAGTAGTGTTATTAACTTTCAGCAGCCAGCTTTGTACCATGAACAAGAACAAATGTAGGTGTACCTCTTGCAGTTTTTGGCAAAGTGGTAGATGAGGGAGCTCACCATCCACTCACTCGATGTAATGCATCTCTTGTGCGTCTGCTCTTTCCTCTCCTCCATCCTTCTCTCCTTCCATCCTCTTCTGTCTTTCTTTCCTTCATTCCTTCCTCGTCCTTCTGCCTGCGGGTGACTTTACATTCCTTCTTCTGTCATTCATTCCTTCATTCTTTCTTCTTTCTTCTGCCTGTGGGTGACTCTACACTGAGTGACCATTTACTTTGCTGGGTGATAACCATAAAACCAAATTTTGGCACCTGGTGGTTTAGTGGGTAATCAAGGCGCTGCAATCGGATTGAGCTGGTAAAGGTTTATATCCAAGGGATGGTTGGGGTTTATTGCTGATGTAATGCCACTCAGGGATGAGTGAGGCTGGTCATTCTCATCTTAAATGTCAGGACCAACTTGCATAGCCCAGGGCTCCTACGCTTCTCATGGGGCAGGGTAGGATTGGATGATGGATGAATGAATGAATATGTGTTCTTCCAATATGATTTTGTTTTTAAAAAACTACAAAATGTTTCAGGAAAGTGTTACTATGTTATTAGTTAATTTATCTATCTGTAACCAGATGCCTCAGTCCTATAAGAAGTGGCCACAAGCAAACTGCCTCCATGTTGCCCTGTCCCCTGTCATTTCACTGCCCTCCCTCCAGCTCACAATCCTCCCTCTCATATACCCCTCCATTCCATCCCTCAATTTCTCATTTTCTATCCTCTCCATGTGGCCAAACCTACTCAGTGTACTTCTAACATTTCCTGTTGCATCCACATCTATACCACAACACTTCTTCACTTCCTCATTTGTCAGTCTGTCTCTCCATGTAACTCCACATACTCCTCTCAGATAACTCATTTCCACTGATCTCACTCTTGACTTGTGTTCTTCCAACAAGGTCCAAGCTTTGCTTCCATATGTTAGAGTTGGTATCACAATACAGTACTATCATGCAGTGTCTTGTTTACTTCCATGCTTACTTCCCCATTCCTTATCACAGCTTTCAGAGAATCAGTAACCTTTCTTCCCTGTTGTACCCTTTCAAGTACACTCAGTCCTTGAGTAATGCACAGTTGAGTAACACATTTTTGTTCTAGCATGCTCAGCATATTGCGATAGGTCATATAAACACACGGAAAAACTCAAGCTACAGCGGGAAGTCAGCTGGTCTGGCGATGAAATCTGAAAGTTGCAAGCGGTGACATCATCTGCCAGACTTGGCACAATTGGCCAGCATACATCCAGGTACCTGTCCTGGGCACACTCAAGGCCGTATGGTTTGACAAAATTTATGAGTTTTGCAATTTTAGGGGACGAAATAAAACGAAAATGTATCTTGATCAGAATAAAATTACCCTTTCTTCCATGTGTTCTTGTAAATTTGCGTTTAGTTCCATGCTCTTCATTGTATTTCGCGCTTCTCACACATTTCGGACCGATTGAGCATTCGGCTATCAGTCCTTTCTCTCGTTTTGCCAAGTTCTACTGCACATTCACATGGGCTTCTCAATTTTAGGAGACAGAATGGAACACCTCTGTGGTACAGTGGTAGAGTATACGTCTCGCATGCCGGTGGATGCGAGTTCGCCTCCCGCCAGAGTTGTAAAAACTTTGGGGAACCGTTCACTGAGCCACTGACTGCTTTGGTGGACATAAGAGGTGCTGTGGTTGATCCAGTTTCGCATACTAGTATGCTTACACCCAGTCGGCTTAAGGCAGGCTGATTACTCTTGGTCCACAAACTATACACACATCCAGAGCCACTCCAACACAAACAATCACACTTACAAGCACTTCTCACCCTACATACAATCTCTGCAGAGCACCACATGATAGCAGAGTGGAGATACAGACAGACAGATAGATAGATAGAGAAATGTTTGCTTAAAAAAAAAAAAGTTTTCTTGTAAGTTAGCATTCAGTTCCACATTCTTCGTTTGATTTTGTGCTTCCCAACACATTTCAGACTGACTGAGTATATGGCTATCAGTCTTTTCTCATCTCTCACAGTTCTACCCCATTCACACAGGTTTCGCAGTTATAGGGGACAAAATGGAACGAAAATGTTTGCTGATTAACCCAAGGAATCCCATTGACATATGGGTACATCGCAGCATTTTGTCACAGCTACACCCATCGACGTACGGGTACGTCGCGCAATTGCAAGGGTCATAATTTGCACAATTTTCAAGTTTCATGGGTGATTTTTTGGTAGGCTTGTGTGGGAGACCTTCCTTGATACTGCCTGGCCCCACCTAACCCCCCCCCCACACACACACACACTGGGCACTTCACCTGTTAGCAGTAACCTGGCCAGTAAAGGTATGTTGCCCCACGGTCTCGCCAATGACGAAATTCACGGTGAAAGTGATTCCTGAGGTGGAGGACAAAGAAATAAAGAAGCTAGAGCATGAAACAAACGAGAAGTGATGAGGTGGTAATATCATAAAGGAAGGTGCCATATGTGGATGTGTTTGGTGACTGAACAATGCTTCTGTTGCCTATATAAATGCGTGAAAATCAATATAGTCTTGTACTACACATAAATTCGTACCAAATACATAAATAAATACATAATTTAAAGTGGCTTGAATTAGTTAACCTTTTCATAGTTCGTTTTCTTTAGCCAGTACCCTGAGAAAGAGGGAAAACGTAAGGCTTACTCATCACCTTTAGCACCATTTGTAGCCTCAGGATTTCAATTTCTCAATGAATTTTCGATGTTTCTCACCAAAAGCGAAGGTTATGGCCCCCCCAGAAAAAAATCCGAAAATGCTCGGGACTGGGGGGTATCGGAGGTTGGAAATTGGTCGGGACGTGACTGGTTAAAATAAAAAAATAAAAAATCATCCATATGTTCTTATAAGTTGGCATTCAGTTCCCCATCTTTCATTTAATTTCGCACTTCCCAACACCTTTTGGACTGAGTGAGCATACGGCAATCAGTTCTTTCTTGTGTCGCACAGAGTTTGCCGTTCAGCAAGATTTGTGTGTGTGTGTGTGTGTGCGTGCGTGTGTTTCAGTGTCGAGCGAGAACACTGACTCTTAATCACCCCACATGATCAGCCCCAGCCATGCAGAATGCAGTGCATCTTCACACATGCCCAGAAGTATGGGATAGTAAACCAGTTAGAGCAGGGCAAGAGGCAGGTAGAAATTATGCCCAGAAGTATGAGAACAGAGTTTGAGCAGGGAAGGAGGCAGGTAGAAATGACAAAAAAGCATGGCATAAATGAAAGCACCATCAGAACGAGTTGGAAGGACCGGGAGAAGATAAAGATCATATGTGTGAACCTTGCGATGTGAACCTGGCAGCTGTGAAAGCTCATAATGTTTTCTTGAAGCTGACTGACAAGGTCATTGGGCATTATGTGGAGCGAGCATCAGAGGGAGAATAGCTAGCCATATGTGCAGTTGGTCCGAAATGTGTTGGGAAGCGCGAAATCGAACAAAGAATGAAACTGAACGCAAACTTGTGAGAACACATGAATGAAAGAGTAATTTTTTTCTGATTACTAAACATTTTTGTTCCATTTCGTCCACTAAAACTGCAAAACCCATAAATATTCATCTGAGCATATGGCCTAATGTCCCTACCGAAAGTCACATGACAGGAGTGAAGGCGAAACTTTATGATAACAACATTGAAGATGGTGGGGTGGGGGGAGAGTACTGGGGAACTACGTATCAGCAGCACAAGGGTACCCAGCCCAACTTTTGTTTTTGTTAATGCTATTTTTAATACCATTGATGTTCTTAATAACACTAGTTATATCTCTTTCACTGTTTTTCGCGCGTTGGTGGGTATAAGTAGGGGGTAATTTACATGGGGTAATGTGGTAAGAATGGATAAAAGTGAGAGTTTTGGAAAGTTTCCAGAACAAATTTGTACTGTTATACTTGCAAATGTATTGTTTGAGTGATGCAGGATTGAGTAACACAGTCCATGTGTTCGCTTTACTCGAGGATTGAGTGTACTTCATCCTCTAAATCTCCATCCCTACTCATCACTCTACCCAAGTACTTAAATGCATTCACATTTTCCATTCCGTCGTTATACAACCTACCCATGCATTCAGTGACTTCATCTAAAAGACCACAAATTTACTCATCCTTACAGTCACCTTTAGATTCCATTTCTTACACACTCTCCCAAACTCATTCACCAAGCCTTGCAGTTCCCCTTTGTCCTCACTTAACAATACAGTATCATCTGCAAACAGCAGAACAGGAAGTTTCCAAATGCTACCCTCTCTCATTAGGGCTGCTCCAACATCCACCTGCCCTACATTGTATCTCTTTTATAGCTCCATACATGTACAGATTGAACAACCATGGAGACATGACAAATCTTTGTTTCAATCCATTATTCAGGTAGAGAAATTACCATCCACACGCATTGCAGCCATAGCATCCTCATACGTGTGCCATGGAAGCTTGCAGTCTTTTCTCATATCCTTTGTCTAATGCAACAAAGCCTTGGTTTAATCACACTTGTTCTAATGCTGTCCGCAACAAGGAGAGGGCCTACAAAAGGTACCATAGCCAACTCACCCCTGACATCACATCTTTCTTATGTGTCTGCCCGGAATCATGCTAAGTCTGTTCTTCACTCTGCTAAAAATAATTTCATCCGCACTAAATGTTCCCAACTCTCCAATTCGAATTCTTCACGCTCCTTCTGGCACCTTGCCAGAAACTTTTCTAACAACTTTACCTCATCATCCTCCCCTCCTCTTTTCTACTGTGATGACTCTGTAGCTATTTCTTCTGCTGATAAAGCTGATCTCTTCGCTCAGACTTTCTCCTGCAATTCCACCTTAGACGATTCCAGAGCTGTTCCTCCATCGCTTCCCCCTTCTGACTTCCTTATGGCTGACATTAAAATTTCTTCAGCTGATGTACTTTCAGCCATCACTGGCCTCAGTACTAACAAGGCATATGGGCCTGATAGGGTCCCTCCTGTTGTCCTCAAGAACTGTGCTTCTGTGCTTACACCATGCCTATTAAACTCTTTCACCTTTGTCTATCAACTTGCACCTATCCTTCTTGCTGTAAGTTTGCTCTCATTCAGCCAGTCCCAAAGAAGGGTGACCATTCCCAACCCTCTAACTATCCTCCAATTGCTGTAACATCCTGTGTTTCAAAAGTGTTCAAGTCTATTCTTAACAGAAAAATTTTAAAGCATCTCTCCTATCACAACCTTCTTTCTGATCGTCAGTAAAGGTTCCGTCAGGGACGCTCCACTGGTGATCTTCTCACCTACCTTTCAGAGTCCTGGTCATCCTCCTTTCGGGACTTTGGTGAAAACTTTGCCATTGCACTTGACATCTCAAAGGCTTTCGATCAAGTCTGGCACAAATCTTTACTTTCTAAACTGCCCTGTTACGGTTTCTATCCTTCTATCTGTGCCTTCATCTCTAGCTTCCTTTCTGGTCGTTCTATAGCTGCTGTTGTAGACGGCCATCGCTCTTCTCCTAGATCTATCAATAGTGGTGATCGTCAGGGCTCTGTCCTATCACCAACTCTCTTCCTTTTATTCATCAGTGACCTTCTGAGCTGTACATCTAACCCTATCCACTCATACGCTGATGATTCCACCCTTCACCTTTCCATTCGGTTCCCGCAATGTCCATCTCAGCAGTTACTTCAACAAAAAAGGGATGAGGCTGTGGCACACCTAATGTCTGACTTGGCTCGTATCTCTGACTGGGGTAAAAATAATCTTGTTGTTTTTAATGCATCAAAGACTCAGTTCTTACACCTATGAACCCGACAAAACCTTCCACAGGAGTACCCACTGATGTTTAATAATGTCCAGCTCGTTCCTACATCATCCTTGAACATGCTTGGGGTTTCATTCACTAGGGATTTATCTTGGGAAGAACATATTACATCTCTTGTGAAATCTGCTTCCAAGAGATTAGGTGTGCTAAGCTGACTCCGAACCTTCTTTACCCCTGCACAGATGTTCACTTTTTACAGGGGTTTTATTTGCCCCTGTTTGGAGTACAACTCTCATGTGTGGGGAGGCTCTCCACATACAGCCCTTCTCAATAGGGTGGAGTCAAAGGCTTTTCGTTTCATTAACTCTCCTCCTCTTACTGATTCCCTTCAACCTCTGTTTCTTCACCTCACTGTTCCATCTTTATCTCTTTTCTATCGCTACTTCAGTGGTCACTGTTCCTCTGAACTGTCTGCTTGTATCCCTCCACCTCTATGACGGGCACGTAGCACCCGTCTAGCAACAACCTCTCATCCCTTTTCTGTCCAACTCACTATTGCAAGAGTTAACCGTTACTCCCAGTCCTTCATTTTTGCAACTGGTCAACTCTGGAACTGTCTTCCTCTGTCTGTATTTCCTACTTTCTATGATCTCCACTCTTTCAAACGCAGTGTGTCCAGGCATCTCAAAATGAACGGATCTTGAATTTGCCCCTTTTTTGTATTGGTTTTGTTTATTCTTGAAAGGAACAGTTTCCAGGCCCATGGCTTTTGGTTGCTTCTCCCTTAAAAAAAAAAAAAAAAAAAAAAATTCACAACATTCTGTAGCTTCCCATTTACTCCATATTTTCTCAGTACTTTCCACATTCCTTGTCTGTCCACTTTGTCATATACTTTTTCCAAATCCATGAAGGTCATATACAACTTATTTCCCTTCTCCAGAAACTTTTCCACTAAAGACTTTAGGATGATTGATCTAACCTCTTAACTTGTTCATCTGTCTATCTATTGCCAGACGCCTCAATCCCGCACGGGGTGGCCACAAACAAATCGCCTCCATGTTTCTGTGTCCCCCGCCATTTCACTACCCCGCTCCCAACTCACACCCCCCTCTCTCATGTACCTCTCCACTCCATCCCTCCATCTCATCCTCGGCCTCCCCCTCCCTCTCGTCCCTTCCACCTCGCTCACATACACTCCTCGTCAGTCTTTCACTCTTCTTCCTCTCCATATGCCCAAACCACCTTAACGTGTTTCTCCTAACACTTCCTATCACATCCACAACCACACCACAACTCTCCTTCACTTCCTCATTTGTTAGTCTGTCTCTCCATGTGACTCCACATGCTCCTCTCATATAACTAATTTTCACTGCTCTTATTCTGGACTTCTCTCCTTCCAACAGGGTCCAAGCTTCACTTCCATATGTTTGAGTTGGTATCACAATACTGTCATGTAACCACTTTTTCACATCCATGCTCACCTCCCTGTTTCTTATCACTGCTTTCAACGAACCAGCAACCTTCCTTCCCTGCTGCACAGTTTCAAGCACTTCACCCTCCAGACTTCCATCCTTACTCATCACACTACCCAAGTACTTAAATGCACTCACATTCTCCATATCCTTCCCATCCAATCTCACTGTACATTCACTGGCTTCACTTCTCTCGAAAACCATCACTTTACTCTTCCCTACATTCACCTTTAGATTCCTTTTCTTACACACTCTCCCAAACTCATCTACCAAGCCTTGCAGCTCCCCTTCGTCTTCGCTCAACAACACAGTATCATTTGCAAACAATAGTACAGGAAGTTTCCAAACACTGCTCTCTCTCACTAGTGTCGCTTCAACATCCACTGCCTGACCTTGTATCTATTTTATAACCCCATCCATGTATAGATTGAACAACCATGGAGACATGACACATCCTTGTTTCAATCCAATCTTCAAATGGAAAGATTCACTCAGTTTGCCATCCACACGCACTGCAGCCTTAGCACCCTCATACATACTCTTCACTGTCTTCAACAACTTCCCATCCACTCCATATATTCTTAATACTTTCCACAATCCTTGTCTATCCACCCTGTCATATGCTTTCTCCAGATCCGTGAAGGCTGCATGCAACTTCTTTTCCTTCTCCAGAAACTTTTCCAATAAGGATCTAAGATTGAATATCTGGTCTACACAACCCCTTCCCTTCGTAAAACCTCCCTATTCTTCTCCAACTAATTCCTCTGTTATTTCCCTAACTCTGTCAATAAGTATCCTACCATATACTTTTTGTATTACACTGAGAAGGCAAATGCCCCTCTGATTACCACACACTGCTTTTTCCCCTTTTCCTTTGTACAGAGGAATAATTATACCTGACTTCCAATCCTCCGGGACTCTACCCTCCTCCCACGCCAATCTGCACACCTTCCACATCCATTCTATTACTATCTCTCCCCCATGCTTCAACATTTCACCACACACTCCATCAATTCATGGGGCTTTCCCCATTTTAACTTTCTTCATTGCTTTCACCACTTCCATCCTACTGATTTCTTCCTCTCTTCTCACAACCCTCCTCCCCGCCATTCCCCATCCACTTATACTTGCACTACTTTCATTCTCTATTTTCAACAGTTCATTAAAGTGTTCTCTCCATCTGTTTACTTTTTCTCCCTGCTCCACTAGTAATCTCTCCATAGGAGGAGTAGACTGTAGCACCAGTCGAGCAGGGCAGTACCCCCAAGGAGGATGGAAAGCTGATGACAGGGGGAGGTGGAGCTCCTGTTTCATCAGCCCTCAGGACTTGTTCCTGACTATCCCCCTTTGCTGAACTTTTTCAGTGTCTCAATAACACAGAGAGTAGACCAGCATGCTCTCCAATACAAGTTTCTCTAACTATCAACACCAAACTACATACACGCTACACACTACACTTCCTTTCCAAAT
>JAGKTI010038598.1:0-10093 GCA_018397915.1 Birgus latro | reverse complement strand
CTCTCTCTCTCTCTCTCTCTCTCTCTCTCTCTCAGCCGCATAATCTTTTCCACACACAATCGTATTTAATTTATTTTTCCCGTTTTTTTTTTGGGGGGGGATACTCTCAAGGATGGCATCTGAGCAGATTGTAACGAAAGTCCCTGAAGAGGTATTCTCGTGGGTTTATGAGGCTCCCAATAACTTTTTCTTCGTTCTTTGCCAGGTAAGACTTCCTATAGTTCTTATACCTTAACTTGGCCCAGATTTTGGTCCTTTAGCAACGTATTTTACGCAACTATAACTGTGAAGTCTTTCTATAGCACTTATTCGTGATTAGCATTATATTTAAGTGTTAATTTATTGTTACATCTCAGCATTCAAAATGGAAAGATATCAGTTTTCGGCCACGTAGAGTAAAAGGAATATAGTAACTTTTTTTTTGTCTTCCTTTCCATTTTATTTTATGTTTTTGAAGTATTGAATGTCTGTCTTGTTATCAGTTATTACGGCATAATAATATTCTTGTTTTTATTACTTGTATTCACTTCGGCTGCGGTAGAGGTAGGTAATATACAAGGGAATATTTATTCGCAATTTGACACGAGATTTTTTTTTTCACTAACCATATTTCATCGATATTAAAACTGATACGTATATATTGTGTATATGGAGATGTTAAAACGATGGCACGTTAACTCTGTCCATATTAAAGACAAATATACAAGAGGATGCGGTGTAATATTCCACCTCTGTCTCCTCTTCCTCCTTGTGGTGTAATATCCCACCTCTGTCTCCTCTTCCTCCTTGTGGTGTAATATCCCACCTCTGTCTTCTCTTCCTCCATGTGGTGTAATATCCCACCTCTGTCTTCTCTTCTTTCAGCTTCCTCAGGCGTCTCTCAAACTCGATATAAAGGATAACGTATACTGTTTTGTAATTACCTGGCGGCCTATATAGTACACCCCTTTCCTTTATTCCATCTACCTTCCTTCCCATCTCCTCATCCACTTCTTACACCCTTCTCTTTCTGTTACGACCTGCTTCTTTCTCCCCTTCTTTTCTACCCTTTTTCTGTTTTTCTTCCTCCTCTCTGTCCGTCTTCTTCCTATCTCACTTTACGCTTCCTTTTTCCCCGCCTCCTCCTTTCCCCTCCCTGTCTACTTCATACCTCACCTTGTCCCTTCTCCTCCCCCCCCCTCCCTTTCTATCCTACCTCACCTTACCTTCCTTCTTCCCTCCTCAACTTCCTTTCTTGTCTCCTTCCTACCTCACCTTACCTCTCCTCCTCCCCTTCTCTTTCTCGTCCACGTCATGTCCCTCTTCTGCTTCCCTCCCTACTTCTCTTCTCTCCTCCTCGACTTCCTTCCTTGTCTTCCTTCTACCTCATCTTACCTATCCTCCTCCCTTTCTCTCTCTGATGTCCCGCCTCTACTTCCCTCCCTTCTTCTCATCTCTCCTCCTCCTCCTCTTCCTCCAGCATCTCAAAACGACTACGGAAATCGATAAAGAGGCTATGAATATTCTTCTTTTTTAATTACCGGACCCCTATATATTCCGAGGTGCCCAGTTAATTCACACACGCGAGACACTTTCCATCCCAACTCCGCCAAACAAGTGGAATTCATTAAAGAACTGAGCCGCACTGGGGGAAGGGAGGCAGGGGAGAGGAACGACCGAGAGAGAGGGGGGGGGGGGGGGGGGGGAGGGGAAGGAAGGGGGGAAGGGGGAACTGGAAGGGGAGAAATGGAGAAGGAATGGGAAAAAAGGAAGGGAAAATGAGAAAACAGAGGAGAAGAGAAGGAAAAGGAGAAAAGAAAGGAAAGGGAAGGGAAGGCAAGGCAGGGAAAGAAAAGCAAAGAGAATGGTAGAGATGGGAGGGAAGGGAAAACAAAGGAACGGTGTGGAAGAGAGAGAGAAGGGAAGGAAAAGAGCGGAAATGTACGGAGAGTAGATATGAGAAAAGGTGGGTTGAAGGAAGGGAGGAAAGTGAGTAGGGAAAGGAGGATAGAAAGGTGAGAAAAGAGGAGGGAAGAAGGAAAAGGCTTTACATTGGTCTGTTTTATGTCGACTAGCGCGCGCAGGATCTCCTAGACTCGTTTCGCTGGAGTTTGTTTTGGCCCCCCCGTCCTATTTCGAGGCTCACCCGCTAGATGGCACGGAAAACTGACGATGTGATGTTCTTTTTCTGCATTTCGTACAAAACTTCGAGTGAAAATAGCTCTAAAATTTACGAGCACACGAGGAGGATCTGGTAGACTCGTTTCGCCGGAGTTTTGTTTTAGGTTCCCCCTGCCGTCCTATTTTGAGGCTCACCCGCTAGATGGTGGGAGAATTGACGATGTGGTATTTCTTTTCCCGCATTTTGAAATAAACTCAGCGTGAAAAATAACGCTAAAATTTACGAATGCAAGTTGAGGTTCTCACGGACTTGTCTCGCCCGAGTTTGTTTTGGTCCTGTCCTATTCTGAGGCTCGCCCGCTAGATGATGGGAGAAAAACTGACAGTGGAGGTTCATTTTTCCATTTTTAGCTACTGAAAAAAATTAAAATATCGCAATTCTAAAACTTACGGAAAAAGCTTGATGATTTCGAAGACTCCTTTCACCGGAGATAAGATCGTATTACAAGAGGCACTGGAAAGTTCCTGATACCTCTTCTTTAGTGACTTATTCTTCACATTTTATATCAGTAACCCAATTCGTGTTATTGAGGTAAAGTATGTCGATATTAAAAGGATATAAATAATGCACAGGAGAATGCTGAAATAAAATATGTAAAATAATCGCCAAGGAAGAGGGGTTACGGAGCCTCTTGAGCTGCCCTTAGTTTCGTATGGCATAGGAGCCTTCGTTTCACCTCTTCCTTGCCGATTTATTTTCCTTATTACACCTGGGCATTGTTTTGTATCCCGTTTATGTAGTTTTATCATCGACGTAGTTTGCATTAATAAAGTAAAAGAGGATAATGAGGTGTAATGTGCAACAAAATAAATAAAAAAAATAAATAAGGAAAGGCCAAGGAAGACGCGTAAGGAAAATCTCCGAAGCCATTTTGAAAAAGTTCCATAGAATAAAGGGGTGTCGAGGCATTATTATTATTATTATTATTATTATTATTATTATTATTATTATTATTATTATTATTATCATTATTATTATCATCATCATTATCATCATCATCATTATTGGTTTTGAGGTGAAATAAAATCGTCTTGTACCAGTGAGATTAGAAATAAAAATCGTCTGGTTTATTAAGGGTTGAATAAAGGGTAGTCCGTACATAGCGCTTTACTGGAAACTCCCCTGGTGGTATTTTATGTATGGGGGGGATTGCTCAGTCTGCTGGTGTGGGCGTGGGTATGGCAGTGGGAGTAGCAGATGAATAAACGATGCGGCACAAAAGAATTTCGGATCATTATATATGTGCCGCCCTGTAAAATTTAGCCCCCCCAAAAAATAATAATTCGTATGGGATTAGTGAGAAAATATAACTTAGTGAACTGTGATTGTTAAGGGGGTGGGGGGGTTCACTTAATTTCTCTTGCGTGTATTTGCGTGCGGGGTTGCGTGTGGGTGAAATTAATCCCGCCAGAAACAGCCTCAGATTTGGGTGATGTATGCGTGGTAATAAAGAAGTCAGGATTACCTCGGTGTATTTTCTTAAAGAGCTGTGTGTGTGTGTGTGAGAGAGAGAGAGAGAGAGAGAGAGAGAGAGAGAGAGAGAGAGAGAGAGAGAGAGAGAGAGAGAGAGAGAGAGAGAGAGAGAGAGAGAGAGAGAGAGAGAGAGAGAATGTTTCCCCCGTCTCTGTGCTTGTGTGGGCTTGAGTGTGATGTAAGGTCAGGGATGGTGATGATGATGATGATGATGATGATGATGATTGCGTGAGATAGGACCATAGATCGTCCTGCATTTAGTAACTTGGAATTAAACCTGATGTAACGTGACTCTCTCTCTCAGTCTGTCTGTCTATCTGCCCATCTTTGTCTTTTTTCTTTTTTTCTTTCTGCCCATTTGTCTTCCTGTCTGCCTGTCTGCCTTTAAGTCTGTCTGTCTGCCTGCCTGTTTCTCCCTCCCTCTCTCCACCTCTATCTTTCCCTCCATTTCTTCCTCCATATCTCTTTCCAGCTCCTCCCATTCCCGTCACCCCCCATGTCTCTCCTTCCCATTATTCTGTTATTTTCAGCCACTTGATTGTTAACTGAGCCCCTGTGTGTGTGTGTGTGTGTGTGTGTGTGTGTGTGTGTTTTAACCTCCGTTCCCTCATTCTGCTTCTTTCATGGTTATCTTCTGTGTTTTTATCCTATTCTGGTATCACGCAATGAATCGTATTTTCGTGGTATTTCCTACCCGGGGCTTCCTTCTCTCTCTTTCTTTCTCTCCTACCCACAAATCCACCAAAGACTCTAATATTTGCTCTTTCCATTACCGTCTCCTGCCCCAGTGTTTAATCCGGCTAGCCCTGGCTCCCACCATTTCTCTCTCTCCTCACCACAATACGTCTAGCACCACTTTCAACTTCTTTTTATTTTGGCGTCAATTATCAACTACACTTCTAACGTTGGGTGTGTATGTCTGTATGTCTGTGTCTGTCTGTTTGTCTTTATGTATGTTTGTATGTATGTAACCGCTATGGATCCAACAGCTGATATTGTGTGTTGGGTTCAGACTCATGGGAGTGTGTGATTTTTTTTTAAAAAATACGAAGTCGATCAACTCTACGGTACAAACCTGCCATGTTTCACTTACTCTCCTACTATAACTGGCTTTGGTGATCTCGCAACACCTTTTTCTTAGCGATTTCTTCAGCGCATTTTTATCCTTTTCTCTCCGCTTCAGTGAGTAGGGGAGGCGCGATCATTTTCCAGCACCTTCTTAACCATAAACGTTGCAGCAAATGGTTTTAGGGTTAACAGCTGTCGTCACGGAAATTTTGAAGGTGCACCTGTAGGTTTCACAGTCTCTTTCCGTGGAGTGGGGGTTGCTGTGCTTGTCTGTGTTTTGACCATCTGAAGTTACGCCGCTTTGACATTACTGGGGCAGGCGCTTGAGCAGGAGGAACGAGCGGAGGTTGTTTTGTTGTTGTTGTTGATGCTCTAAGATAATCTGAAATGTAAACTTGATGGACTGCAGGTAGAAGTTGCTTTATGCAGTCAGTCATCCTGCTTGTATCATTATATTATTCATTTTTTTTTTTTGCCCCATCCCATTGTTGTAACATCCCAGAAAAAATATTTTGCCTTGGCTACATTTTGAAGCTGATTGTAATTTTTTTTTTTTTTTTTTAATGGTTAAGTTTACCTTGATATTTCTGTATTCTGAAGTTAACTTTGCTCTTCTATATTATACCCTTCCGCCGCCATTACATATCTATATTATACCCTTCCGCCGCCATTACATATACGACTACATTTTATTCTGCTTTATTATAAGGTTAGTTAGATCATGCAACTTGATTATGCCAAAGCCTTTTTGATGTTAAGATGATGTTTTTTTTTTTCTCTCTCTCTTTCAATACCGATCCTCTCATCGTCCGTCTTTCTGTTTCCCTGTCTGTCCGTCACTCTGTCTGCTTCCATCGTCAGTCTGTCTCCCTGTCCGTCTGCTCCTCCTCTTCCCTCTCTCCCCATCCTGTTTTTACCACTGGGTCACAAAACACGGCCCTTCACTCTTAAAATCAACAATGTCCCTGCGATATGAACGCCTTGACTGCGGCCACATGAGACACTGACGGCCTCTCATATACCTCTAGATCACCCAAGGGCCACAAGGGAAACACAGGGGGGCCAAACGAGGTCCTGGGGGAAACTATTACCCGGGAAACTACAAGGTGGGGAAGTAGGGATGGGTTACCTTATACCACCTCTACTTCACCTAATACCCACAGATGTACTTATGTATCTGTGTACTTTATGTTTGTACTGTAACGCCGGGCTTGCAGAATCCACACACCTTACACGCGTGGGCTGCTCCTCTAATGTTCAAGACGCGTTTTGCTGATCCTCAAAGGTTCACTGATCCACAGGGCTAAGGAGCAGCACTTCCCGTCACTGGAGAAATGACCCACTCGTATTCATAACTACACGCACAGATATTAGTGGGGGGAGGGGGCTTTGGGGCTTCTGGATTTGCCTTGTTACACCATACCGTCCTCTTGTGTGTTACGTGAATCCTTCTAATATCGCCATACTCTAAATATTTCACGTATAAAAGGATATTACTCAGCATTATCTAAAAATAAGTCGCTAAGGAAGAGGTGTTAGGGAGCTTCCTTAACCGACAAGAATAAGAGCCTGTGAATCCAGCGATGAGAGAGAGAGGCAAGAGAGGTTCGTATTCTCGTTAGGTAAGGAGACTCCCTAACACCTTTTCCTTACGATTTATTCTTTGGATACGGCCGGTTACTATCTTTTTGTACGTTATTTATGGAGAGAACGGCAATAACATAATCACTGAAGTAACATAGATGAGGACGAGAAGGTAATAAACAAAATAAATCGCCTGAGAAAAGGTGTTAGGGAGGCTAGAAAGCGGGCGTTGGGGTGGCAGATAGCGAAATACTCCCGCTATCCCTGGTTCTTATCCCGGCAGCCAGAGAGGGGAGGAGGGACGAAGTTATAAGCTAGGAACTGTAAACTTTGTGGTGTGGGTATTGTTCCAGACCAAAGCTGAGGGACGTGTATGAAGTGGGGCTGGGGGTGTGGTGATGGGGGGTTATTTTGGTGCGTGTCTGTCATCGTCGTCGTCATTGTTATCATCAAAATCCTAAATTCATCATCATCAAAATCCTGATCCTACTCATCATCACCATCATTAAAATTCTCCTCCTCCTCCTCTTCCTCCTCCTCCTCCTCCTCCTCCTCATCATCATCATCATCATCATCATCAAAATCCTTCTTCATCATCCTAGACGAACTACCATATATGGGATGGGCTGAATCGAGACACAGAAAAGAGGAAAACACAGAAGTAAAGAGAAGTAACATTTATCTTTCTGCTCCTCAACTTTTTTCCAATTATAAAAGACCAGTAGTATAGGATCCACATGGCTGAAAGATTTCGAGGCTTCATAACACCTTTTCCTTAGCGATTTGTTTTTCTTTTTACTCCTTTTTATCCTCCTCTGTGTCATTTAAAGCAGATACCGCCATACTCTGCATAAGTAACATACAAAACTGATATTAACCAACCATATCCAAAAATAAATCGCTAAGGAAGAGGTTGTAGGGAGTTTCCGTAACCGACGAGAATAAGGACCTAGGCGTTGAAAAATAAATAGCGTGATAGATTACACTAGGATACATATGGCTTTAATCAATGGGCCTTCTACCTTTCCTCTCTCTCTCTCTCAAATCTGTCTACGTCTCGGATGATTCCATGTCTTCCATACCTCACCTTGTCATATTCAGGTTTCGTTTAAATCAGCCATACATTTTTATTATGTTTACCTCATTTTACCTTAGTTCCTTCTCTTTCATTTCATTTTCTTCCGTCCTCAGTTCTCTCTCAATCTCTTCTGTCTCCCTCTCGCTTCTCTCTCTTCCTTCTCGACTTTCTCTCACTTTCCTCTTTACGTATCTCTGTTATTCTCTCACTTTCCTTTTCGTCCTCTCAAAGTTCCAGTTCCCCTCCTCTGATACGCTCCAATCTCCCCTTATTCCTCTCTCACAACCACGTCTCTCTTCCCTCACTTTCCCTCCTCCTCTCCATTCTTCCATCCTCCTTTCCTTCTTTATCCATGCACCTAAACGCCATCAGTCTATATCCACAGTCTCTCTTCTCTTTCCTCTTCTACCTTCTCTTGCCTCCCTCTCCCCTCGTCTACCTTCCCTTCCTCCCCTTCTCCCTCTCCTAAAACTTCCTAGGCTTCATTCCCTCAAATTCTCACCCTTTCATTTACCCTCCTGTGTTCCCTCCATTCCTCTCTTTGCCTCTACAGCATCCCTTACCATTTATTTTCCACCCTATCACCCATTCTTCTCTCGTTTCGTTGCATCGCCTCTGTTTATCTCGCAAAAATTCAGATAGATTAAACCCTAATTTTTTATCTTTTCCTCTCCATTTCACTTAATCTCCTTTTCCATTTTCCCTTATCCATCCACCCTCACTTTCCGCATTTCGCCCGTCCATTTCATCCTTCTTTCCTCCCTTCATCTCTCTCCTGCAGCCCTATCTATCCATGCTAATTTTTTCTTCCTCATTTCCCTTCCTTTCCTTCCCTGTTCAACGCCTTTTCTTCCCACCGCTGAACTAAAAAACATCTTCTCCCCTATCTCATCTTTTCTTCCCTCCTTTCGTTTCCCAGCCTCTCCGAAAACCCCTCCTTTTCTCTCTTATTTTCTCTCCTCTTCTTGTCCTTCATACCATCATCTCTTCTCCCATATTTCCCCCTCTTCCCTCCCTCATTTTTTTCTCTTTACCCTTGTTTCCCCATAGCCAAGACCTTCATTCCCCTTTCTCCCCCCAGCCTATCTCATCTTTTTTTTTCTCCCTTCTTCCAATTCCTAAATCGTACTTCCACATATCTTATTATTTCATCCTTCATCTCCCCTCTTTCCTTCCCCATTCCAATCCCACTTATCCCATCTTCCTCTTACACAATCCCCCTACGCTTTCATCATTTCCCCATCTCTCCAGGCCTTCCAATCTTCCTTCCGTCTTTCATTTCTTTCCCTATTTCATTCTTTTCACCCCTCGGTTCTCCAGTAAAATCCCACCTATCAGTACGCCCCCATTCCCTCCTTCCCTTTCCCCATTCCAACCTCTTTTCTATCCCATCATCCTCTCTTATAGGATCCCATTAGTCGGCATCCCCACCTCCTCACCCTCCCTCCAACTTTTCCCACTGTCCCTCTTCGCGCTCTCTTCCCTTTCCTAAGACCAAATTATCACTTCATCCCCCAGTTTCCCCTTTCTTTCCCCATTCCAACCTCTCTTTCATTCCGTCATCTCCTGTAATAGAATCCCATCACTCTACACCCTCTCTCCTATCCACCCTCCCTCTGTAGCCCTTCCCATCTCCTCTCCCGCTCTTCCTACCGCATTCTCTTTTCCTAAAACCCATTTCCATTCCCATAGTATATTATCTCTCATTTGCTCCACACCTCCAGCCTTTCCCATCTTCTCTCCCTCCCCTCCTATCTCATTCACTTTCCTAAAACTCACTTCCACTCTCATATTACTTCTTCCCTCATTGCCCTTCCTTGCTTCTCCATTCCAGCCTTTCCTTTATGCCATCATCCCTGTAAGAGAATACTATCACTCTGCATCCTCATTTTCTTCCCTTCCTCCAGCTCTTCCCATATTCACTCCTTCTCTCCAGCTCCTCCCATCTCCCCTCCCTCTCTCCCTACCTCATTCTCTCCCCCTCATAACTCTTCCTCATAAAATTCAACACCTCGTAACCTCAAAAAACCTCTTTACGCTCATGTTTACAAACCCACATAAAATTATTCCGGGCAGCACCTCCCGGGCGCGTTTTTACGGCCCCTCCAATATGGCGCCTCAGGACACATAATATTGGAACGCCCTTTTAGGAGACGCCAATGATCGCTGCTGAAAAAAGATGACGAGTGTAAACAAACTTGGGGAATGTTCGTCTTTCACGGGCGATTTCGGCTCGGAATGATGATAACTGGCGGTAAATCTCCCATGTTTGGTGAAGTTTCGGCGCTGTTCAGATCGGGAAATATGAGAGGAGGAGGAGAAAGACTGATGAAAGATCGGCAAATATGAGAGAAGGAGTAGAAAGATTGATTTAAGATCGGGATGAGAAGGGAGGTGCATAGGCCAAGTTCGTCTGGGCCCGGTTTTTCTTGGAAGTGTTTACGAAGGGCTAAAAGGAGGGAATGGGGTGGAAAGGGAGATGAAATGGGAATAAGGAAAGAAGGAAAATAGAGAGAAAACGATATATGAGGAAGGGAAGTATTGAAATAGGACTAAGAAGGGAGGGAAGGAAAAAGAAGAAAGGGAAAATGATGTCGGAGAACGGAAGACAGAAAGCACAAAGGAGGAAAAGTGGAGAGGAAACGAAAGGGGAAGAAGGAAGGTAGTTGGGATAGAAGGAAAATAAGGGAAGGAAAGAATATTAAAGAGAATAATGGAAGGTAAAGAAT